>JAXGGA010008973.1:0-53848 GCA_038373865.1 Uloborus plumipes
AACAGCCAAATCCATTTATTGGTTGCCAAACTCTCGCCAAGTTATCACGTTACCGTTACTCTAAGACATATTTACATAACTTGCGAAAATAATTGATGCAGTAAACAGCCCACTAATCAAAATGTTCAATTAATTCTAAAAAAATATTTGTTCCTTGCAATGCACAATAAAAAACATTCTGCTTGGGGATAAATATTCCGTTTATAAATAAGACTAAGCTACAACACGTTTTAAATACAAAGCATGTTACTTTGTGATTTGACTTGAGAAAAGCCTTGAATATTCAATACGAACATCAAAAATCATATACGAAGTTCTAGCTGTCGACAGGGAGTTGAGCTGATACAATAAATTCTGAATTGGGTTTATGAAAGCCTTGGGATTAATGCGAAAAATGTGACTTAAATTGGAATGAAAAAAGCGCTACCGATCGAACTTTTTCGAATATCGTTAAAAATTATAGCCTATGTGTTATTCTGATGTATAAGCTACATTATGGTAAAAGTTTCATAAAAATCCATTCAGTAGTTTTTACGTGAAAGAGGAACAAACATCCATACATCCATACATCCAACCAAACTTTCGCATATATAATAGTAGCAAGATTACAATTATCATTGTTATAATTTTTACATTTTTTATTAATTTTTTCCTATAATAAGAATAATAATAATAATCTATATCTATAAAAATGAGTGTATGTATATATACTTGTTCTCTGTACAAATCCACAGTTTGCGTCAGATTTTCATCAAACTTGACACAGAGGCTCCTTGATGCCCTAGAATTCTCATAGGCGGGGTCTTGAAATTTTAAAAAATCTAAAAAGCTCAAATTTAAATTTTTTGTCAAAAAATGACTCTTTTATAGGAATCTAGCCTATTTATATTGTAATCGAAATAGGCCTTTTAGCATTCAAATTGATGAAATTTAAGATTTTTAAATATGAGTATTTTCCAACAATGATTACGATTAAAGTAATGAATTTTCAATTTAAGGCTCACCTATTTCCTTTTAGCATTGAAATAAGTAAAAAACAATCATAATTCATGTGGACTTTATAAAAAAAACCACGGATTTGAATTTCAAATTTGCAATGCGACGACAGTTGTGTCTGTAATGGAGATAAACCTTCAGAACGCGAAATAGATTTATTTCTGAGTTATAATAATTTTTATTTTGTAGGTGGGAACAATTAATAGAGAAAAGTTAATGTTTTAAATTTGGCGGGTGAAATTGAAGCAATTTTTTCACTTCCATGTGCATATATTTCATGCCAGTGGACGCGGCTAAGGCCCCTATATATACGAGCCGGCGCATCAAGATTAAGTTTCACCACTTTGGATCCAGCGCGTGTTTGTGTGTTTGAGTGGTTGTCTTTCCTGGCCAGTAATCGCGTTTTGGTAATTTTTCACTGTGAGCAATTATTAGCGGCACGTGGATTTGGCAAAGCTTAGCAATGTACCAAAACTTTTTTCTAGTAACCCTACTCCTCAACAATGAAAATTTGAAAGTAAAAGTTAAGGAATTGGATCCAAAGTGGTGAAACTTAATCTTGATGCGTCGGCCTGTCTATATAGCGGCTCTAGACGCGGCTAAGGCCCCTATATATACGAGCCGGCGCATCAAGATTAAGTTTCACCACTTTGGATCCAGCGCGTGTTTGTGTGTTTGAGTGGTTGTCTTTTCTGGCCAGTAATCGCGTTTTGGTAATTTTTCACTGTGAGCAATTATTAGCGGCACGTGGATTTGGCAAAGCTTAGCAATGTGCCAAAACTTTTTTCTAGTAACCCTACTCCTCAACAATGAAAATTTGAAAGTAAAAGTTAAGGAATTGGATCCAAAGTGGTGAAACTTAATCTTGATGCGTCGGCCTGTCTATATAGCGGCTCTAGACGCGGCTAAGGCCCCTATATATACGAGCCGGCGCATCAAGATTAAGTTTCACCACTTTGGATCCAGCGCGTGTTTGTGTGTTTGAGTGGTTGTCTTTTCTGGCCAGTAATCGCGTTTTGGTAATTTTTCACTGTGAGCAATTATTGGCGGCACGTGGATTTGGCAAAGCTTAGCAATGTGCCAAAACTTTTTTCTGGTAACCCTACTCCACAACAATGAAAATTTGAAAGTAAAAGTTAAGGAATTGGATCCAAAGTGGTGAAACTTAATCTTGATGCGTCGGCCTGTCTATATAGCGACTCTAGACGCGGCAAAGCACAGACAACATTTATCTTTAATTTTCACCTTTTTAACCGACTTCAACAAAGGAGGAGGTTATACAATTCGTCGGAGAATTTTTTTTTTTTCGGTATGTTTCAAGATAACTCGAAGACGCCTGGACCGATTTCAAAAATTCTTTTTTTGTTAGAAAGGTCTTTCTTTCCGATTGGTCCCATCCTCTCGTGGTCCGGGTTCGATAACGGGAACCTGCAGAAATCTTTCGAAAAAGAAATTGGGATCACAGTAATCGTAATAATGACCATTTTGAACGCCAGGCTTCTCTGGATTGCATAATGAAACTCCTTTCTATGGTCTTTTTGAAAATTTTAAACCGAGTATCTTTCTATGTTCTGCTTTTTTCTCCTGAACTCCAACGAACTGAAAGTCGTACCAGGTACTGATTGATTCGTAATATTTCAGGTTTTGTTAGTCTTAATTTACATAAGGTTTGATAAAGGAATTCTGAAGAAAATGAGGAAAATCTCCAAATTTTTGCTCAAATTTAAAGCGATTTGTCCTAAATGATTAAATATGAAATCCATTGTTACAGAACGTGATTAATATGAAACAGTTATTATAATGATCATGAAAATTGTGAATGAAGGCTTAACTGAATCAAACATAAAACTCATTAGCGGGCCAACTATGTAATAAGTCGTGAAATTTTATGAACTGCGAGAATCTAGTGTTGTTTTGAAACATAAATTAGTTGAAAAGCCGTTAATATTTAGCCTTTAATTAAACTAGTACACAAATAAATACCAGAGAATAACAAGGATTATTTTTTAGTGTCAATCGTTTAAAATTTTAGACGCGTTGATACTTTCTTTTTTTATGAAGCATTTGCTTAAGCAAATTAGGTGAAGTTTTGTAATGGAAACATTACCTTATTTCATATGTACATTTACACTAAAAAGAATAAAATAAAATATTTTTGAAAAAAAAAAATTGAACCGACTTCGGAACTTCACTCAGCAAATGCTCTAAAAAGTAAAAAATAATTTTATTCTTTGAACACCATCGATACTACATTTAAACATAAGTTTTGAAGTCGGCGCAAAAACTATAGGTAAAATGATGTTTACTATATTTTGCCAACATTTTCAGAGAAATCATTGAAAATTGAGAGCTGAATATTTGTACCATTATATAAATATGTATTTTTCAATGAATGCGAATGCGAATAAAGAACCTGGATTCATTTAAATTTATATTTATAGTTTCGAATGATTCTATTTAGCTGTTTTGCGCCGACTTCAAAACTTATGTTTAAATGTAGTATCGATGGTGTTCAAAGAATAAAATTATTTTTTACTTTTTAGAGCATTTGCTGAGTGAAGTTCCGAAGTCGGTTCAATTTTTTTTTTTCAAAAATATTTTATGATAAAACTATTTTTCTGTAAACGTTTAACTTTCAAAGTTTTTTTCAAAGTTTGTACCAAAGAGACAGATTGATGTAAATTATTTTATATCCATATGAATAGAACTCTTTCAAACTTTTTTTCCCTGAATGCTATGTTGTATTAATAAGCACCCGGGCAACGCCGGGTATTAAGCTAGTAATAATAATAATAATAATAATAAATATTATTATTTTTTTGTTATGAGACGCCCGCCCCCTCATTCATTAACATATTGCAAGATCTTACTTAAATTCACATGAGGTGCAAGTGACGAGAGGATTAGAATAGCGCATCTCAAGTATTTAAAACTTGAACAATTTTCGGAAATTGTAAAGCGGAACGACGTTTCTCCTCCCAGAAATGAAAACGAAATTTCCCCGAACGTCGCGTCGTAGGATATAGTGAGTGACAAACAGAAGTTATTGCATTTCTATGTCGAAAAGAAGAGAAAAAAAAAAGGAACGTTTCCTCACATCTCAAATTCCTATTCGGAACCAAAATACATATTTTCGCAGTTGCGATGGAGAGAAAAACACTGAATTTTGGATGAGGGAAGAATTTCTCGGCTGTACTAGAGAACATCATCCCGTGGTGAGCGTTCGTTTACCGGGGACATAGCAGGGACAATCCCATAAATATTTGACCGTGTGAGGAAATGGTTCCTTTTCTTTAAGTGGCCCTTTGAAAAGAAGAGTTTTCTGTTTGTTTAATAAATAAGTGAAAGAAAGCCAGTCTCTCAGCTATTCATTTCTAAAGAGTTACACTTCAGAACGCCAACGCCCACTTTTGTTTACCGCTTAGAAAGGGGAAATTATAACATTTTCAGAGAGTGTTTCAGGATAACTTTTCTCTGACAATTTTCACTAGTACTGGTATCTTTTGGTCCACTATATCTGTAATGGCACAGGTGTCTTTTGTGGAAGCAATTTACGGCGTGACAACCCCCCCCCCCCACACACACACGCTCCACAAGCACACATGCACGCACAAGCTGTAGCAAATACGGACCACATTTTTCAGAAACAACTTATTTTTATTCATGTGATGTAACGACAGTCTTTCATTTAACGTTAGATCCTTTCCAAAATATCTCCTTTCTTTTAACCCATTTATGCCCAGTATCCTAAAAATGGGACGCTTGTTAGTTACTGCATACAAAAATTTGTAATGGATATATCATTTTACTAAAGCTGCTTTTCACACTTGAGAAAACCAGATAGAGTTACTAGTTGCACATCATTGTTTATTTATAGACATCTATTTTCCGACAAATCAGTCAAGCAACGATCCAGAATGGGCAGCCGCAGAAAGTAAAAGTTTTTTGCGAGTTTTTTTTCATAAAATTAAACTATTTTAACATGATTTGCTTAAAATTGATGACAGATGCCTTCTGTAATGTTACTTGGCAAAAGTAAAGTCAAGTAAGTTCGCATTTTGCTAACATATCTGCAAAATATCCCATAAACATGACGTTAAATAACTTAATAAATATGGCAACGGCGATCTATTTTACGCCTAAAATGTATGTAAACCATTCCATGTAAGAGTTTTAAGCAGATAAATATAAAAAAATTGTTAATAAAAACTTGGGCATAAATGGGTTAAAAGACAATTACGTATTTTGTGATAAAAACTTTTTTTTAAATTTAGTTCAAATCTATTGTTCATACTTCCCTGGATATGTATTTTTGGAAAACATTTAACGTTAGGCCCTTTCCAAACTATCTCCTCTCTTTTAAGAGACTGAAAAGGAAACATCTCAACAAAAGTTTTAAAACAGCTGCTCTTGACGCCTCCGCTGGAACGTGGACGATTTCATAATTAAAAGAAAAGGACACTTTGAAATTTTTTCACTTTTCTTGAATCATTCTTCATGTATCGCGGCTAAAAACACAATGACACATGTGACAGGACATGTTCAGCTCCATGATTCATAGTCGCTAGTCACAAAAGAGTGACTTGCCTTTTTGAGGCACGCACCAAATTCATTCTTTCGTTAAAAATGGCGAAAGTCTTTTTCTAAAAAATCCATTGTTTTCTGTTTTCGCATGAAATTGGGGCTTCACTCATTTAAATAAAAGGTAATTTAAAAAAACGCATCTCTTACCGCTGCTTTGAAAACTTTTTAGAAATTACACAGAAATGAAAGCTTCTTTTCTTTTGTAAAGAATGTGAATTCCTTTGCCGAAACAATTTAAGAGTGTGACAGACATTCTTTTTGACGAATATTCTTTTTTTGCTTCGCCAGAGCCTTTACTATCTTTTTCTGCTTTTTTTAATATAAAAGTATTTATAATTTATTATTTATCGTCTGCCTTTATTTAATGCTACAAACTGTATACATGAAATGTTTAATTTCATGCAGTAGTTTTTACTACAGAGCGGCCAGAAAAACTGGTCACACACATACAGCCACATGTCATTTTCCACTGGTTCCTGAAAAAAGCTATGCTAGCAATGGTAAAAAAATCCGTTTTTTACGTTTTCCGTCTTCGAAAAAAGTCCGCGTCGTACGTTTTCCTTCAAATAAATCAAAATCTTGTTTTATGTACAAGACTCACACACTTTTTTAAAATCTTTTTTTCAAGCTAACTTCGTTTCATAGCTGTTTGAAACCGCTCTGGCATTCTTTTTGCTCTATCCTCACGGTCCTAATGTAAAGAGGGCTTCCGCCAATCGTCTGATACGATCTTCTTAACAACAATTGAGGACCAGAGCTGCTCACACTTGTGGTAAACCTCCAGGCTGCACGCACTCCGAGCGACAAAAAAAAAAAAAAAAAAAAAAAAAAAAAACTTTAGCTTTAAATTCCACCAGAAGTTTTAAAATTGTTTTTAAATGTTGAGTTTTTAGTTTATGCAAGTCGTCGATTGAAGTTCTTGCGGCTCCATAAACAGCCCTATTACACGCTTTAACGAAAAAGTTTTAACCAGAATGCTGAGTGGAAAAACCCAGCAAACACTCATCTTGTCTTGAAATTCTCTCTGAAGCCAATGTCTCGTGTATTCTATCACATCGCGAATTCTCTCAATATCGGATTTAATATCAACTTCGGGTGATTATGTTGAAACGATTAAGATGAAGAAATGATGAACTGTGTCCCGCAGCTGATCTAGCAATTCAAAGCATAAAAATTCAAATTTTTTATTTATTCCTTTTTTTTTGCGAATACCAACTAAGAAGCAAATTTTCAAAATGTGGCAATGTAGAATATGCTATAAATAAAATTGTATCTACAAACAAAGTAACAAAAGAAAAAAAAAGGATTACACATTTTCTTCACTGGTTCATTGAATAAGTGGCAATTTTAAGCTACGTCTATGGATTATAAACACCGTTCCTGATTTTACGTTTTCCGGCTTAATACGTTTTGATCACTGCTCAGACAGAAAACGTAAATGAGGGGCTTCACTAAGAAATAGATGTTATTTTTACAGTATTAGACAGCTAATTTTTTAGCAATAAACTGTAAAAATTGCTAATTTTACAATTATAAATTGCAAAATTTCTAATTTTTCACTAAAAAACTAAAATGGCTGCTTTACAGTAATAAACTAATGTTGCCAATTTTAATTTAGTTTTGTGCATTTTAGAGTTTTAAACTGGAACCTCTGCTGGATTATACTTTTGTTTTTGCAGTATAATACAGCCATTTTTGTGGTAATAAACTGTAAAATTGCGGTAATGTACTGTAAAATTGCTGCTTTACAGAAATAAACTGTAAAATTGCTAGTTTTAGTTTATTACTGTGCATTTTGCAGTTTTAAACTGGAACATCTGCTGCCAGTATTATACTGTAAAAACAACGCTTTTTTGTGCAGTGTAGGGTTCGAAATCAATAAATTTACAAAACTGCTTTTGTTTCCACTTTTTACAATTTATCGACTTCTTCCGCACACGTTAGTCCCCGGGTATTTATTTCCAAAACCCCGCCGATTAAGATCGCTCGGGAGAATAAATCATTGCGGCTTCCCTTTCCAATTGCAGAGGTCTCAGCTACAATCCATCTCGCTCTCGAAGTCTGCATCCTCAGCGACTTTCGCACAATCCATCACAGCGAAGATAAACCGCAGTCATCGAATGCCCGGGAATTTTGAAAGTCGGCTCTTATTCTTATGGGAACATTTAAAGCAGAATGTGAGGCTCTCCATTTATATGGGGGACGTCAACTTTCGAACTGTCCTCGGTTTTGGGAAACGTCTTTGTTCAGGGTATTCTTCGCCGGAGTTTGGTGTTTTGAGAGACTTCTAGAGAAGGATAGACTTGAAAAATTCTACAATACAATGAATGAACCGTTGTTTTTACAGAATAATACTGGCAGCCGAGGTTTCAATTTAAAACTGTAAAAGGCACAGTAATGAACTGTAAAAGTAGCAATTTTACCGTTTATTACTGTAAAGTTAGAAATTTTACAGTTCATTGCCGTAAAATTTTGCTGTATTATACTGTAAAAACAACAGTATAATACTGGCAGCAGAGATTCCAGCTTTAAACTCAAATGCACGGTAATAAACTGTACCATTAGCATTTTTACAGTTTATTACAGTAAAAGTAGCAATTTTATAGTTTAGTACTGTAAAATGAGCTCTTTTACCGTTTATTACTGTAAAGTTAGAAATTTTACAGTTCATTGCCGTAAAATTTAGCGGTATTATACTGTAAAAAACAGTATAATACTGCAGCAAAGGTTCCAGTTCAAAACTGTAAAATGCACGGTAATAAACTGTAACATTAGCAATTTTACAGTTTATCATTGTAAAATTAACAATTTTACAGTTTAGCATTGTCAAATTAACCATCTTACAGTTTATTACTGTAAAGTTATCATTTTTACAATTCATTACTACAAAATTAGCTTTATTATACTGTAAAAACAACATTCATTTTTTACAGTGTAGCGATGAATGGATATTGTGAGCTTGCTGTTCACATATTTAGCAGAGGTCTTACATGCAATGATGCTTTCACCTTAGAAATCAGCCTTAGTAATACCTTAATAATATATTTATTGTCTTTTGAAAAATTAACTTAAAATAAACGTATTTACAAAATAAATATAACCACACTTAACTCACAAAAATTAACTAATACCACACGCACAGTTGACTGCTTAAATACCTGTCCAAGTAAAGTAGTTTGGTCTTATTTTACAACAAAAAAAATGAGTAAATAAATAAGTAAAATTAAAACACTTTCCCAATCTTTCGCTCATTGGTAGCCGAGTAAAGTTTTTGTGATATGAAAACGATGAATGTAAGGATAGTTGTAATTTTAACCACTTTTAAAGAGAGCGAAAACGTATTGTTTCGAATATTATTACATTTCTAATACTTAAAAATAACCATACTTAGAAAGCTAGGAAAAACATTAGCATGCTGCATTTTATGTAACGACATCACTCTTCTCACAAATCGTTCATCAAGGTATGAGCCAATATTTAGAAAAGTGCCAATTTGCAGTTGGAGTTTTCTGAAAAAAAATTTTTTTTGCAGGAAAAAACTAATATTGGATTTTAAGTCTAAATTGGGTCTAAATGCAAGAAAATAAAAAGGGGGAGGTCAAGGAAGTTATTTACCCCCTCCTTAGATTACTCACTTTTAAGCCGTTACAGATCTGATGAATGTTACAGATCTGATGTTAATATGAGAAACATATTTGAGTTTATGCTTTCAGTATTCGTTAACATCGCTAAATATGATATCATTTCCTTGCATTTTTAACATAGAATTAAGATAATTATATTAAAATACACATATTAGGCTAAAAAATCAAATTTAATTATAAAAAAGCATTTCTTGGAAATAAAAATGAGCGATAAGGTTTTTAGATAAAATAAATTATGAGATTACCAAATCCAAGCTGATAAAACATTTGTTTTGTTTTGAAACAACACACAACTTCAACTTTTTCAACACACAACTCTGCTGCTTGCTTTTCTTTAATTAGTTGCGGGAAATTTAATTTCTTGATCAGAAAATCAAATTTAGCATGCTAGTTATTATCTAGTTATTTATCGAAGTTATGAGAAATTGAAGCACCAAAAAAATAAATAAATAAAATAATAATAATTAATTAACTCAATTTCTGCAGTGTCAATTTTTCTTATTTTACTAACTTCTATTGTTAGGTCATACAAACCACAAATGAAGCAATTGCACTAAAACTCATTGCTTTTCATTTTTTAAGAACAAAAATATTCAATATATATGGCTAAAATCTATTATTTTTGCTTTTTATAATTCTGAAACGTGTGAGTTAGTTCTGTAACATATTCGCTGTTTTTCAATGTTACCGCTCTGACTGTTACCGATCTGACAAACTGACTAAGTTTTTTTTTTTATATCCGAATCGATCGCACTAATCTAAAATCAAACACGTGGTTTTTTCACTTGTAATAAAGGACTATACTTATATATAAAATAATTTTTAAAATAATAGAAACTGCGCATTTTACAGCCTGTTACCGATCTGATGACTCAAATGACACACATTTTATAAATCACTTTAAAAAATCTTGCATACAATTTTAAATGCAGAAATGCAAATTTTAAAAGACGATTCGATAAAACATCCCACCAGGTACTCAGTATCACGTGGTGTAGGTGCAGGAAATGATTTTGGGAGCCTAAACATAGATCGGAAGTTATTGTTACCACTCTGACGGCGGAACTTGGGACACGCTTATTTCGCATCGGCTAGAAAATCAGAAATCGATTAAAACAAAAATGAAGTAAAATATTAACAAAGGGGTAAAAATAGAATCGTTTTTTGTGCAAGTGCGTTTTTTTTTGGGAAGTTAGAAAGTGCGCATGACCTGTTTGCATGCTAAGCTTTGCTACTCGGGACACGTTACCGATCTGATTTTTGATGTATAAAAACAATATTTTCTGAAGAAAAAAAATTTTTTTCTGATGTTATTAGATGAAATGAAAGCAGAACCTTATCTTCTTTCTGGGGAAAATTATTTTTTTAACTAGTTATTGAAATACTAGTGAAAATTCACTTGGGACTCAAATTGGCACTTTTCTAAATATTAGCTCGTATACAAATGCACTGCAGGACAATTGCTAAGAAACAAGTGATTTATGAAAAATTGCGTCTCAGATAGTCGCCCAATGAAAGTAAAATCAAGTTCAGAGGGCGTGGTAGACCAAGACTCGCTATCTGCAGAAAAGACAGTGCATTCATATTCAAAATTCGTATTAAAATTCCCATTGTTTGATGTTTGTTGTAAAAAGTGCACGATGTAGAAAGAGTTTTTCTCTTAAATTCTGTTTGGTTCTTCCCATAATTAAAAGCGAAATGTCAGCAAGACATCATTTGATTACCCACGATCATAAAAGGACAGTTGGACGGCTGGAATCCGGTCAAAGTGTCACCTGTAACCGCTGCAATGGGTATATCAAAAAGTGTCATCTCGCGATTGAAAAATGCCGCTGAAGGTGGAAATGCTTTGCGAAAGTATGACAGAGGATATGGTAGGAACACCACACCTTCAGATGGTCGCTAGGTGGCCCTCGTGGCAAAAAGGAATAGCAATTTCACTCCAGGACAGAAAACTGCGATCCTTGCAACTGCTACAGGTATGCATGTTTCTGCAAGAACTATCTCACCGTAATTAACCCATTAATGCCTAGCATCCCTTTTTAGGGACGGTCCAAAAAAGAGTCTGAATTTCCCCAAAATGAACATTTCAACCAAATAATAGTGCTCAATTAGTACCTTGGTATTGTTTCAATTCGTTATTAACAGATTGAAGCACATAACCATTGTAAAGTGTGTTCTGCAGCAGTTTTAATATGATTATTAAAAATTACATCATTCACAATCTCAAGAAAAAAAATCAAAAATATTCCCAGCTTCACAGTTTATGTTAATTGCTGATTTTATTTCTTCTTTTAAAATTTCTTTTTGAATATTATATTGTAGGCAGAAGAATTTTTTAGTAAAACAAGTATGTACCCTCTGGGGTCTACCGTAACTTTTAAGGGACGATTTTTCTTTCCTTAATAAAACATTATTTTTTACATAATATGTTTTTATTATTTTTCCTGTCCATTAAACACTGTTTGTAACCAGTATACAAAATATCTTTGGAAAAAAAATGTCAGGCATTAATGGGTTAAATAAAGCTGGGTTGTATGCACGAAAGACCGTACGTTGCATCAGACTTCAACCAAGTCATCATTGAGAGAGATTACGCTGGTGTAAGGAACACATCGGTTGGGATCGCCAAAAGTGGTAGAGTGACGTTCTCCGACGAATCTCGCTTCAGTATTACGAGTAATTCTGGCCACTGACTGCTGTCTGGAGAATTAAAAAAGTTATGCAAAAAAATTGTTCGTGACCGAGTTTGGTACGATCCAGGCGTGACGGTGTGGGCATGCAGCATTCACAATGGCAAAACACCGCTTCGCATCTTTGAACAAGGATGCGTTACATCGCAACAGTATTGCATAAAGATTATACTGCAACACGTTCGCCTTTAATGGGGTGCTGTACGTACAGACTTCTGTTTATAAAGATAATGCACCGCCACACAGAAACGTTAAAATATCAAACGCAGTGCAAAATGAAAATATTCTCCGTATACAGTGGCCTGCTTAATGTCAGAATTAAATCTTGTTGAACATGCGTAGAACGCTCTTGACAGACGTGTTTTACAAAGAATCATCTCTTCCGAAACAGTGCAAGATCGACACCGCCACAAGAGAGTAGTGGCACAGTAACCCTCAACGACTCATTAATAGTTTAGTGGAGAGAATGGAGCACATACACAAAATGTGTATTAGTGTCCGTGGTAATCAGACATCACACTAATATATTCATATCTGCATAATTCTGACCTAAAGATTAATGTTTTGTGGCTGTTAGAAAATCATTTAAATACCCCATTTTTTGTTGTTTTTAAGTTTTTACTCTATTAATGATGTTATATCTGAATCATTTTGCGCTATAATAAAGGCACATCCTCCCTACTATGTACTTTCTGTTTCTTCAATTATTGTCTATTCTTAATTATTTTAAAGAACGTAAGAGTTCCTTAGCAACTGTCAAGCAGTGTATTTGAGAAACGTACTGTTCTACCATTATAACTTAACATTTTCTAACATTGTGTCGAAATTATGAATCTGACAGTGCGAAGTATATATTAAATATTCATATTTGTCAAACACGATGGAGGCACCTCCCTATGATTGCTTACTTTTCGACAAAACACCCTAGGAACCCCACGGGGTACGGGTAAGCAATAGTACGGTAATCCCCGTAGTTCTTTTTTACAGATTTCATGGGTTCGATTACTAAGAAATTGCAAAAAAGAATGGGTTGACCGGGGTAGTTGTGAATGATTTTCGCTGTTTTTAAGAAAAATCGTAAATTTAAAAAATGTTTTAAAAGATCACATTTCAGAATTTCTCAAATTTTTACTTCAATCGGGATGCACCACACAACTTTTAACAAAGAATAAAATTTTTATAAAGCATTCACAATTTCTCTGAACGGATTTGTAAATCACGTGATTTTTGGAGCAATTATAAATGAGATCAGAAATGCATTTTAGAATGCATTATAATACGAATAGAAGTGTTGTAGATGAGAATAAAACTCTATTCAAGATCTTCTCTTTCACCCCACTTTAAAATAAAACTTTAATTTTTAGTGTTAACTAAATTCCGCCAATAATTCCAATGCGTGACACCAGTCACAAATTACCAGCCTAAAAAATACTATTTTTGGTTATTAATAACTCAAAAAAAAAAAGTTTTACAGTTTTATTTGTTAATGAGGCATAAAACATAGCCCTATTTTTTATTTACATCCACCAATCTATGAAAATATACGATATTCTTCGGTTTTTCTCGTCTTCACAACATTTATATTCCCTTAAAACATTTTAATGTCTCGTTTTTTTTTAGCATTGCCATCTAAAAAAAATACATTTGACAGTCGATAATTAAAAAATGGTAAACAACATGAAGTATTGCTAACGAAAATAAATTAATGTATAATAAATATAGCGCTTCTAATCGTAATGCAGATATGTATATCCGAAATAAAACCATGCCAAACCAACGATTCCTTTCGAAAAACATACGAATCAAACACATGTTTTCTGATTATTATTTCGATTTGACCCACTGAGTTCTTCGGAGAATAAGAGAAAGAACAATCGATAAAACGCAACTCAGTGATGTTTAAAATGTGTTCGACGCAAGCACCATTAAAACAATGAGTCCGCTTCCATTTTTAAGGACAAACATCACAAATCCCCCCAACAACTCCACTAATGCCTAGATCACTTACTAGATCATTTCTCCAAGCAAATAAAGCCGGCCTCGCTCTTCTGTATTAAAAAGCTTTTAATCCCTTCCCCATTTAAATAAGGAGCGCTATTATTCATAGCGTTCTCTATCTGCGTTGCGATTTCTTCGGAATAAGAGGATTAAATACGAAGGTCTATGCTAACAGCTTTTCATCCAACGAAATTTCAATTTTCTCCAACGTTTGAGTTTTAAAATGCGATTACAGATATTATTTGTTTATGTAAGTTGCAATGGCGAGTACTAGATATCAATTACTGAGAGAAAATGAGTTTTAACACATCATTTACACTAACCGTTTTGGTTTCTGCTCTTTTTTCAATTTTGTTTGTAAATTATTATTATTTCTGAAACAAAATAGGGAAACAATTTTTGTACTGACACAAAAGCTTCAATCGCACCAGAGCCATTCCGAAAAGCACCGTCATTTTGTCCCTCACTTGACGCTCATATATTTCATTAAAAAGCAGTCATTTTAAAAGATATTGAACAAAGTTTTTTGCCCAAGAAATTCCTCTATTTGTGACTTCTTAACTAAAAAAAAGTCGTACGTATGCCGTTTAGAATTCTTACAATCGGGCGAAGTGCCTTCTTCACAAATCATCATCGTCTGATGGCAGTTGTCTTGATCGTTGTGGGTAGTTCTAGGTGCAAGTGCAACAATAGATTTGAAATAAAATGGTACCGTTATCCGTTGCTGTTGCCGTGTACAAGCTAGGCTGGCTATTTGGGATGTGCTGCTTCACTTTTCCAGCTGTACTGTCCTGCTTCCGCGGTAAAGGCTAGGTGTACAAGCTAGGCTGGCTATTTGGGATGTGCTGCTTCACTTTTCTAGCTGTACTGTCCTGCTTCCGCGGTAAACGCTAGGTGTACAAGCTAGGCTGGCTATTTGGGATGTGCTGCTTCATTTTTCCAGCCGTACTGTCCTGCTTCCGCGGTACACGCCATAAGAACTTATTTACAGAGTAGGCCCATTTACAGCACGACCCATTCATGCAAAAGAAAATGCAAGAGAGAAAGTACATCCATGCCCGAGCATGGATTCGAATACCGCACCTCAACCTCTGGGTTAGACTTCTCTAACACAAGGTGTTCGTCACCTTTATCCGTTGTTCTCTGTTACCGAAAGCCAAACGATGATTATATCCGGCAAAACGTGTTCCCCGAAATTTTCTAACTCCAATGGCTCTTTCATTGATCCCGTGTATTTTTGGCCTTTGTTACCCCCCCCCCCCCGGCCGGAAAAGTATAATTGTGTTGCACCCGCAATTCGCAAAGACACTCAGTGCTCTGAGCACACTCTGTAGTAGCTCAGTATAGCTCAGTAGCATGAGCTATAGTTTTAGCCTGGGATTTTCGCACTGTAAAAACTCATATAATTCCTACTTCAAGTATTTTGAAAGAGTTAACAAAACATTCATTCAAACGTGTGTGTGTACGTGTGTCTGTCTGTGTTTTTCTTTTTTTTTCCTAGAGAAATTAAATAAAAAAAACCCTTGGAATGAAAAAGGACTAAATCGAATTCCAAAAAAAAGCAGCATATGAATAAATAAACATTATACCTTTTGTATTTGAAGGAAAGAATATTTTTTTCCTTATACTAGAAATAAAGTAATAAAAATACGAAAGCATTAATGAACTGTAAGAAAATAAGTTGCCGTTTAACCAAATCGCCTAACTTTTCGTTGCTTAGAACTAAAACTTATATGAAAGTTATTTAGCCAGAATAGTATTTTATGAAGCGTCATATACGTAGATCGATTAACAAGTGACACATTTTGTATTTAACTTCCAAACGTAGTGTCAATTATTGTACTTCACTTGAAAAAACTCTAAGGTGTGTACCTAATGGTCAATATTTCTAGGAACATTATTTTTGTACTACATTTTGAAAACAAACAGTCAAAATAACTTAACCATGCAACCAGTTTATTAAATACCATTTCAATTATTTCACTCGTTCCTTCTAAAATGATTTACGTCACAAACACAGCATCGGAATTCTGCAGATTTAAACTAGTTCAATCAAATATCGCTTAACTATTTCAATAAAATCCCTTCCACTTCTTCTGAGAGAAGAGTGTTTAGAAAATGATTTTTATGAAACGAAAGTGCATTTCTCCACTCAAAACTTTTTTTTTCCTTTCAGATGTTTTGCTTTTGAACGCTTTCAGGAGCAAATCAATTCCTCGAGAGAAAAATTTTTCCCCAGCTATTTACAGCCCTATTTCTCACACCTGTGCTCATAAATTAGTACAACGTAGACGTTGACGTTTTTCTTCCTTTTCGCTTAAGCAGTAAGTTGCAACTTTTTTATCTCACACTCTTTCAAATCTGGGAACAAATTTAAATAGAGAAGGTTAGAGAATGGTGAATGATAAGATTTATTGATGCAAGTTCAATACTTTCACAGGCAAAGGGAAATATCCAAGTTAAAAAAAATGTTCTTGAGAAAAGAAACCAAGGTGGTGAGCGGAGTATTAATTTTCACAATTTTCAATTCTGTTTTGTTGATTTTTAAACTGGAGAAACTGAAGATATCAACCTCTACCGTCTAAGAAAGAAAGTTTTATCTCTAAGGGGAAAAAATGTTGGAAAATCCTAGAAGACATAAGTTTTTAACCTTCATAAATGCTATCATATTTGGAAAAATTGCTTTAGCCCGTAAATAGACCCCTGCAAGCAAAAAATTTTAAATTACTTTGATTATAATTTCGAATTAACTAACTGTAATGGCTCTTATCCCCTTTAGAAATCGTTTAGGACTCCTGCACTACTATTCAATATTGTTTGTCTTGATGTGTAATATAATGATATTAGTTTTGCCAAAGAGTTTTGAAAACCCCGTATATATGTATAAGAAGCATGTTTCAAATATTTTTCTTAATAGCGAACCCTTACCGTTTTTTTTTCGTTAGAACTCTTCAAAAAGTGCAACGAATCACTGCTCATCGGAAAGATATTAGGGTGAATACACCTCTACGAACAATTCGAAGTGAAAAAAAAATATTATTTTTGCGAACAAATCGTTGTGCGATTCAATGACAAAAAGAAATCCAATGGCCGCTTTCGCGAGATGAATGATGCCTTGATCGATTGATAAAATATAAGATCGTCACTGACACGAGGGCTTTGCTCTTATTGCCAAGTCAAGAATCATCAACGTTTTAGGTCTTTCTTCTTTCCTGTAAAGAAGGGTTTCCTAATGCGGGACCCCTGGGGTCCGCGAACTCGTGCTAAAAGGGCCCGCCGTGCTATCCTGCAAAAACTAAAGAAACAATTGAAATTGAAGGACGAGTAATAACAATATTTTCATTCAAAACGAAACACATTTGTAGGGAATAAGAAAGTTCTTGTTTACGGGGTACACGCAGTGCGCAGCAAAACCCTAAAACCACTGATTTTAAGACATATTTGACACCTAATAGAATTTTGAGTAGATTTTTTATTTCACAGCTCAAAATAATAATGCTAAGTAATGAAAATTCGACAAGAGCTCTAAAAATATACAGAACAATAAATAAATAAATATGAAGGAAAATAAACCACGAAAAACATATTGAATAAAAAGGATTTAATTATATCAATCAAGTTTTTTTTTTGCACGGGGAGTGGGGGTGGGGGGGGGGGAGTCCGCAAAGTTGTTTAAATTTTACGAGGGGGTCCGTGGACTTCTGGACTTTGTAACCTCTGCTATAGAGGAACAAAGCTGTCACAGTATCATTCTAGCTTGGGAACCATACAAAAATGAAATATATATATATAAAATATATATATATATATATATATATATATCATAAATAAATCAATAAACAAGGAATAGATAGAGCATTGCGAAACAAGTTTCTGGACGCGTATATTATTTGCCTTCGTGCCCCCATTATAGAAATATGAGGTCTCAAAATCCGCCGTTATTTTTAAGAGAAGTCAGAATTGAGCGAAAATCATTTAGTAAAGGAAGACATGTCTCAAATGATTTGTAGATACATATCCTGCATATATGCATATCTAACAATTTACTTTAGTGCTATAAAAATAGCAGAGAAATGCTTATTTCTTGCGGATCTTGACTTTTAAGAAGCATTTTACAAATTCAAGAATCTGCTTATTTCAATTAACGTTATATTAATATAGTTATTATATTCCTCAAATTCATTATCTCAAAACCGGCATTTGAGTTTGAAAATTTATTTCATTATTTTTTCAATTCTATCTCTTTGTAACATGTTTTTTCCTTCTCTTCTTTTCTTTTTTTTTTCAAATCAATCTGTTTAGCGATATATATATATATTTTTTCTGAATTCAATTTCATTTTGGAAATTAATGAAAAAAAAGAAACATGAGTTATTAACATGGCACATAACAGTAACAAACAAATCATTCCCAAACTTATTTTACTTTCACCGAAAAAGAAAAACGGATTCTAATTTCCTAATTAAAATTTTCAGTTTTCATTCCAAGGAAAGAACACTTTTGGTTAACAACTTTTTGCTCTCTTATATACATCATTATTTTCTTTCCAATGATCTCCCAAGAAGAATAGACCAGAATTAATTTCACGGCAAAGGTCAAACTCCAAAAAAAAAAAGAGAGTTTTTGAGCAATCACGATTGCTATTTGTTATCACTCGATCGTAGTTGGCGTTCGCTCCTTTTTCAGAGTAAAGCAAGTATGGTAAATATCGCGAGAAAAATCGTGAGAGAATGCGTAGAAAGAGATCTGATGAAAAACCGCGCGACCACGATAATCAATAGCAAAATAAATCTAGCTAAGCCTTCTATGTTTTCGTAACCGCTCGCTTAGTTTATGTATCACGAGCTCTTATGTCCGCGCAGACTGAATTTGATTCTTGGAAAGGGGAAAAAATATGATTGAGAGTTAAAATAAAGCAGTGCCACTTTTGCAAATTCTTTAGATGCGAGGAAACATGTCAAAATGGCAGTAGGGGTCCTATCGCAAATCATCATATTGGAAACAATAATTTTAATTTGGTGTTAACTTTCTTTTTTTTTCAAGTAAACAGCTAACACTTCTGCAAAACTGAAAACCAAAAAAGCTACTACCTAATATCTATACGGTTAGACTTAGAATAACACAAGTCCATTTTCGTAAGTTTTCAGGAGAAGGTGAAAACGATTGTCAGATGCATTCAAAGGATGGGATTTGCGCTCTTTTCATGCTGCTATAAGTCATCCTGCGTGAATTTCTTTTATAGAATAACTTTCTCATGGGTCGATGCGGAATAAAATTCAACATACAAGATACAATGCGTAATAAAGTGAAAGTCGCCATTTTTGGACTTACGTCGATCTGGTTCTGAGGTGCAGATATTACGTCATACTTGTCAGAGAAAAAAACACCGAACGGAGCAATTTAAAAGACACATAAATTCTGTTTCATGAGCTTTCTGAAACTAAGAAAAGCTCATTTTCTTTGGAATTTCACGCCAAAGAAAACATGAGTTATTTTTTTCAATCTATATTTTGACAAACATTGCTTTAAAATAGCGAAAACAAATCACACTTCTGCACTGTAAAAAATAAAGTTGTTTTTACAGTATAATACTGGAAACAAAAGTTACAGTTTAAAACTTTAAAATGCACAGTAATAAACTGTAAAATTATCTTTTAAAGTTTATCACAGTAAAACTAGCAATTGTACAGTTTACTATTGTAAAATTAGCAGTTTTACAGTTCATTACTGTAAAATCAGCTGTATTATACTGTAAAAACAACAGTATAATACTGGCAGCAGAGGTTTCAGTTTTAAACAATAAAATGCACAGTTATAAACTGTAAAATTAAAATTTTAGTTTAGTTCTGTAAAATTTAAAGTTTACAGTTTATTGCTGTAAAATTAGCAACTTTACAATTTATTACTGTAAAATTAGTAATTTTACAGTTAGTACTATGAAATTAACTGTACAGTCGACGTTCGTTATAACGACCACTCGTTATAAAGACTATCCCAATATAACGACTGGTGGGAAAAGCCCAACTTTATCTCAATATACTCTATTTTCTACCTCTTATAGCGACCCCTCGTTATAAGCACCCTTTTCTGTCGGACGGAGATGGTCGTTATATCGAGCGTCGACTATATTTTGTTTTTCACAGTGTGCAAATCTGAAATCCAAAATCTACTATCTAATATAACGTCATATTTGTTAAACCAAACACCGAACGCGAACGAGCGCGAACAAATTTAAAACAAACACATAAATTCTGTTTAATGAGCTTTTTAAAAGTAAGTTTCCAAGTCAATGATTCGACTTAGATACAGAGGGAAGCGCAGTCGACATCTTTTCCAAACTTTTATGTATCGAAAATCTATCGCGAGTGCCACTTTCGGCCAAATATCTGTGTCCATTTATTTGGTCCTTTCTTTTGTCATTAACCGAAGCCGTCTCTGGCTGAAAGATCGGCAAACGAAATGGCCATTTTTTATGAAGAACTAGCAGCGTTGCCCAGCGTTGCACGGTCTACCTTGAAAAAAAATTGCGTTACGTGACGCATGTTCGACAGTCAGGTTTAAAAAAAAAATAATGGAACATTTCCCGTCAACGCGTTGAAATGAGCAATTTTGTGACTCAAAATTTTAATTCAGACCTCTTTGGATTTTTTTTTTAATTCCGAAAATTCAGTAATTTTTATTCTTAAACGTTCCATGTAAGACTCCATGTAAACTAGATTTTTATGAGAAAAATTCGCATTTTTTCGTAAGTATGCACATTTAAGATGTATCTCTTTAAAATACTATTTTTATCCTTATTATAAAACATTCCAACAAGATATATAATTGGAAACATAGTGTGTTTCGATGCTTCATGTTGTTTTATGGTAGGAATAAAGCTTTTCAACATTTTAAACGAAAAAAAATATATTTATTTATATTTATAAAAACAAATCTACTGACGAAGAACCCTTCTATCGACTGCTACATTAGCTAACTTCCGCAACTATTTTTTATTGTTGCTCAAACTACCATCCTTTGCTATTCCAGCGAAAACAATTTTTGGAAACAGTTTAAGTAAAAAATTGTCTTTTCGCTTTCATGCAGTTAAAAAAAAAAGTAAATGCGTATTGATAGCGCGAAAATTATTGAATAAAATCAACGCAGACTCTGGTCAATAACTTCTGTTTAGGAGGATATGTTCTGTTTAATCCAATAAGAAATTGCCTTGCTCGTGTGTGTGGGTATGTGTGTGTACGCGTATAATTGAAATGTTTTTGTCCGTTTGGCTAATTTCTTAAATCCCAACAACGTGTAGTATTCAAGCTCTACAAATGTGAATTCAATCTAAAGGGCCTTGGATAAGATATTTACTAACAAAAGAAAATATATGATGACCATACATTTAAAAATCAGCTTATAAACTTTCAAAATACTTATCTTATTTAACGAAAATTCAATTATACTTCACAGGTCTTATTTAATAGCCAGTAAAAGCTGGCATTCATTATTCAAACCAATCAATTCCGTCAAAATTTAGCTCCCAATGAAACGGTTTCAGAAGTTCGAACAAACTTTAATGACTCAAAGAATTATTTCCCCAAAGTAGAAGCCCCAAAATCAGTTTTCTCAGTTGAAATTGAAATCTGAAGGGAATCAGTCGTCTGTCGAGAAATATGAATATGATGCTTAAAACGAACGGATACATTTGAGTGGTATACACTTCGGGCCGCGGGGTTAGTAGGTGCGAAGCATTTAAGAAGGGTTAGGCAGAATTTCAATTAAGATATGAAAGGAAAGTTTTGAATTTCATTAGCGAACAATTCAACTCATCTGATTGCTGTGAAAAAACGTATTGCCGGAAAAGTATTTTTAGAAAACAAACATCTATATACATAAATGACTACTTTTTGTATGTATGTCCGGGATAATCTTCCAAACTGGACCGATTTTAACCATTTTTTCACCGTAGATAGCTACAGTAACAGGGAGTAGGATAAGCTATAATTTATTTCTAAAAAGCTTAGTTTAAAAAAGTTATTATGGAAAATAGTAAATTTCATATAGTTTCCCCATTAAATGATTAAATTTTCAGTCCATTGTTGCAAATTTTTGTTGCCTGGCAACAACAAAATTAATAGTGTTCATAATGAAAATGTGAACCAAGGCTTCTCTGGAGTAAGTATGAAATTTATTGCTTTCTTAGGATTTTTAGATTCATCTGTGCCAATAATCGCTAACGGGACTAAATAAAAAGATAATTGATTTTGGCAACAGTTAGAGAACAGAAAATGTTTATAGTCAAAAAATTTCTAAGTTAGGTACATAAGATGTTTTCACCAATGTAGTCACAAGGATATAAACTAATGATGGGACTTATTTTACGTGTAATGTTTGGAAATACTTGACTCCAGTGCGATTGATTTTACAGGGTGCGACAGAGAAACTTGCTGATTTTAATTGGATGCTAATTAGCAAGGAGTGGTCAGAAAGGAGTGGGAAGAGTCTCATTTTAAAGAGAGGGTCCTGAAGTTTTGTTATCTCATAGTTTAGTTGTCGCCATGCGTTGGACAAAGGAGCAACGAGCGTTCGCCGCCGAATCTTACTTTTCAAATAATCTTTCGGTGGTCGCCACTCAACGTGCCTTCCGAACTCGGTTCAAAATTCAGCCCGTTGTTCCCATTCCTGGCTGGGAATCGACTGTTTTGTGGGTGAAAACATTCAGGGAAAGTGAGAGTGTGGCAAACAGAGGCCCAGGAGGTCAACGGATTTCCAGAACCCTAGAAAACGTCGAAAAAGTGAGGGAGTCGTTTTTGCGCTCTCCCAGGCGTTCGGCGCGTAAACACGCTGCTGCTTTGGGGATTTTTGATTGGACACTGAGACGAATTCTTCACAACGAACTCCAGTTTCATCCCTACAAACTTGCTGTGGTTCACCAGTTGAGTGATAACGTCTCCTTGAAAGGTGACGTACCGTGGCCGGCCCGCTCTTCCGATTTGACACTCTGTGACTATTTTTTATGGGGGTATCTCAAATCGATCGTTTACAACGACAAGCCCCGGACCCTGCAACGCCTGGAGAACAACATCCGGCTTGCTATCACCAACATCCCATCAGTCGATATGCTCGAAAGAGTGCAACAAATCTAGGGTACATGAGTGCATCATTAACAGGGGCTGCCATTCTTCCCGATGTAGTTTTTAAATCTAACTAATATAAAAATTCAGAATAGGTACTATACCTTATAAAAAGTAGTAAACTGATACACGAAGTACTTTTCCCTTAGTTGATTTTTCAAGTCTGCAAGTTTCTCCGCCGCACCCTGTACCAAGCTTATAACATTTCCGATTTACCTAAACATTATTTGTAGCTTGCATTTGTATTTAAGGTGTGTAATACAGTTTTTTAGTTTGTCCAGACAGAAAAAATTGTCATTGTTTACAGAAGCAGCCATTGTGTATATAGATATGCACTTTAATGCTGAAAAATTCATGAACGAGTGTCCCTAAAAACACCACACCCTGCAGAAACCCGGGCAGGACCGGGTACCCGGCTAGTATCGTAACAAACTGCAAAATATGTATTACGGAGTTTTACTATCATTACGCAAAAGCTTACAGGGGGGACTATTAAGCCCCTTGTCGGCACTCATGGACGCTAATAAGCCCCCTGAAAAGATACAAATGATCACAAGTGCAATGTAGTACAAATTAATAAACGCTGTTTTCAAATTGTTGAGTTGGCTTATTATTATTATTATTATTATTATTATTATTATTATTATTATTATTGTTATTATTATTATTATTATTATTATTATTATTATAATTATTATTATTATTGTTATTGTTATTGTTATTGTTATTATTATTATTATTATTATTATTATTATTATTATTATTATTATTATCTTTTTATTATTGTTTTAGTTGTTGTTACTACAGTTTTTGTTGCTGTTTTTGTAGTTGTTATAATTATCATCATTAGGGATGCACCGATAAGCAAATTGGCCGATTACCGATTACCGATTAATCGGCTGTTGATAATCGGCCGATTAATCGGTCAAGCCGATTAATGATCAGGATGATTTTTTTAATACTACCAATTTCACCATCACTGCTTTTTTCTTTCGTTTACAATTGTTATTTTAGAAATAGTAATCTATTTATGAGAAGAAATATATACTATTTATTAATTTTTCCATTTTCCTAATTTCTCAAAAATAATTTCAAAATTTTATCCTATTTCTTAAAACCAATTTCCATATTATTGTCAATTATATTATATTAACACATTGTTAACTATGTTACTATACATAAAAATTAAAAAAAAAGGGGGGGGGGGAGCTTTGTGGTGAGCACTCTAATTTAGGAGTGCATTTAATTGAAATAGTTCAATATTAGTAGCTATTTAACTCAAGACTTTTATTCTTTGTGAAAATTAGAGGTTATCTAAAAGCACTGTGCTAAAAAGAAAAATACTGACACATGAAAAATGTTGCAACATTGTCTATGTGTACATTTATTTAAAATAAGAAGATTAATTTATTAAAAACTTTATATCAACTATGATAATTATTATTACTGTTCACAAAATTATTCATAAAAGTTTCACAGTGAAAGTATGCTTTTAAAAATAATATTAGAAAATATTTTTTCCGCCGATTAATCGGCACGATTTTGCCGATTATGAATAATCGGCTAAGTGGCCGATTATGGCCGAATTATCGGTACTGCCGATTAATCGGTGCATCCCTAATCATCATCACTATTATCATCATCATTATCATC
Source organism: Uloborus plumipes (assembly GCA_038373865.1). Classification (NCBI taxonomy): domain Eukaryota; kingdom Metazoa; phylum Arthropoda; class Arachnida; order Araneae; family Uloboridae; genus Uloborus; species Uloborus plumipes. The sequence continues at coordinate 24,685 of JAXGGA010008973.1, forward strand.
AACATCATCATTATATTATTCTAATTAGTAAAATGAAGAATAAAGAAAAAACGTAATAGGTATATATTATATATGCCTATATAGGATTTATTTATATGTTCAACAAAGCACTTTTACCAGTCAATTCAACTCTTTTATGAAGATACGTTGATTTTTTAACTACAAGTTTTGTTGCGTTGGAAAATTTGCACACATTCATAATGTTTAAAGTAGTTTTCTCAACACGCACTGTAATACTTTCGGAACGTAACACAGTTTAGTAAATTTTATTGCAAGTGCTTTCTCTCTCCCCTTCCCTTATTTTTTATAAATGAAGAATTTCTTCCATTGAACTTCACTCAATATTTAATTTTAATTTAGTTTATTTTAATTTAAATTGACAAAATATTACGGTTATGGAAAAGTTTGAGGCAGGAAAATTTCTGACCAAAAGACGAGTAACTGTCTTTACTTCAGAGTAAAAATTTAATCATGAATAGAAATAGAAAGATGTAAAAAATATTCTTTAAAAGCGAATTAAGTGTTTTAGGACATGAAAAGAGAAACTTTAGACTTCAAAGTGCAAAGAACTCAAGATAATTTAATTTTCAATTTCATGGCGCGTGAAGGTAAAAACATCTAAATGGAATTCTTTAAAATTGAAAAAAAAAAAAAAAAAAAAATTATTAAAGTGGTGAAAAGTTTTGTGGTTTATCTGAATTTCTGGCTCGTTCTCGAGTTTTTCCTTTCTTTCTTTTAACAGAGGGCAGAAAAATAAGCGGCTGGAATCTCAAAGTGAATAAGACTCCATTAAAATGTTAGCTATTCTTGTGTTCATATAAATGCAAACGTGCGTTTAATTGTATAATAAAATAAACTAAGGAATGTCATGACACTTTTTGTTCGACAATAATAATAATAATAATAATAATAGTAATAATAATAATAATAATAACAACAATATAATAATAATAATAATAATAATAATAATAATAATAATAATAATAATAATAATAATAATAATAATAATAATAATAACAATAATAATGATAATAATAGTAATAATAATAATAATAATAATAATAATAATAATAATAATAATAATATAATTTGATTATAAAATTCAACAGGGCTTTCTTTCTTCATAACGTTTCAAAGATTGCATCGAACGCTGCGGTAGCATTTATGAGATGTTTACATTTTGAAAGATTAGTGTTTAGAAACTTTTAAAATTTTCAAAAACTTTAATTAAGAGAGCCGGGTAAGCCCTATCTCCGCCATGTTTAATTCACCAACTTCATGTACCTTTTTTTCGGAAATAGCGAAAGATAGGGCTTAGAAATTTTTATATATGTTAGAATAACACGTTTTACATACCTTAACACGTCCTTTTCTTTCTAAGTAGAAATACAAAATATATTTTACATTTTATACAAAACCCATTCTAAATTTGCTTTTTCGATAATTTTTGACATAAAAAAATAGCTATCGATATATCGTCAAATCCTTGTGTTAAATGTAAAAAACTGCATAGTATAGTTCTTAAAAATTGCCCTGTAAGGGGCATAGCAGGAACATGAAAAATTCAGGTTTTAAGAAAAACGCATTCAAAGATTTCATTCCTGGGATAAAACACTGTGAATGCTTTTGAAAGAATAAAAAATTCTGACGCATCTGTTTGTTTTGATAAACAAGTGTGAATATACTATCCGTCTTTTAAAATAACGCCTGGCACTCGCGAACAGTTCCACTTAACAAAGGGTAGATGGGTTCTGGGTGATAACTTTCCGAAGTTTTCAATTTAAAACTTGCATTTGCAAGTCCTTTTGACATATTCAACTGAGCTATGTATTTGAAATTAGCATCGTTCCACGTTGTTTGATACGGCTCAAAATGCTTCATATTATTCTTCCCCTTATTGTTATCTTACCTATCACCCCTATTTTGGTAAGATCAGAGAAGAAACCTGACGCATGCGTAAATACGCGGGAGGTTTTACCTAAGAAGATCAGACAGTACCTTTGGAAAGATAAAAATTTAAGAATTTTAACGATATAAAAAAGTAAAAAAAAATCGAATTTTTGGTCGAAATTGCCTTACCTGGTCCCCTAAAGGCGAAATAAAACAAAGGGAAAAAAATAACTACTTCTAATATTTTGCACAGAAAAATGTCCTTCCTTTTTTACACAAAATATGGCGTCGCTCTCATTTAAATAGATTCGACACCGACTTCAAAAGAACGCGTCTGTTTAAAGCGGAATTATATTCAAAAAAGCCGATTTTCGAGCTGGAATCGGACCTGCCCAATTGAAGCAAGACTGGAGCGTATAAAAAGGTCTTGGAGATGGAATTCCATAGAAGAAGAAGAAGGAATAACAAAGTAGTGACTGTTTCCGCCTTCTTATGCCGGAACTTTTGAGCAGACTGATTGTAGAAGATAGATGAGATGGAATTCTGAAAACATTGAATTTTTTTTATTTGATGTCTGATTGTGCTGCATATGAATGTAGATATACGTACTACATTTGAATAGTACTTTAGAAATGCTTTTCTATGTAGCTATCAGAAAATCTAGTGCAAGGAAAATCGTAGAAGCAGCTTAGAAGAGACATTTTTAGACATAAATTTGTGACGCATAATGTAGACCTAAAAGAAAAAAAAAACATGTATTTTGAACTCAAATACATTGCGCCATTTTTATACATAAGTTCAAATGTGATGTCACACATTTCATATCAGCCTCCCACCCCCAAAGCACAAACTGTCACAATTTCAAAGGCCCCTTCCCTTAAGGCCGCCATTAGACACGCTCACCCATCAGTTTTCGTTGGACCCCTTTGGATCCAGAGCATGTTTGAGTGATAGTCTTTTCTGGCAAATTACCGCGTTTTGGCAATTTTTCACTGTGACTACTTTATTGGCTTCCTATGAATTTGGCAAAGCTTGCCAATGTGCCGAAAACTTGCCCTGGTAACCCTAGTTTCGCAACAACCATACACTTCGCACACTCCAGGGTCCCCGTTGCTGCCACAACTCGTGGTTTAACCGAGATGGGAACCTGAAGAGCACTCTGTTCTTTTGATCCAGACTAAGGGCCGAGCAAAGCCCTGTTTCAGTACCAGGACCAGAGGTATCTTTTCACTTGGAGGACTTTGTGTCCACAACCGTTATTTAACGTCGACCAGATACCATTAGTTATGACGGTGGATCTTTGATCGGCTGCGATCGAACCCGGTAGCCCCCGGTAACAGGTCCGACGCCTTACCGATCGGGCTACCACTGCCTGCAACAACCATTGATCCAAAGCGGTGAAAATAAAGCTAATGCATCGGCCTGTAGAGGCTCTAAAATTACCTGAGGCCCCTATATAGACGAGCCGAGACGCATCAAGATTTCTTTACTGGCAAGTTATCACTTTTTGGTAATTTTTCATTGCAAGCAATTAGTAGCGACACGTGAATTTGGCAAGCTTGGCAATATCCGCAACTTTGCTCTAGTGAGACAACTCCTCCTAAATACTAAATGCCCACTGCATTTGCTGCGCTACGGGAGAGGTTGGTTATACTTTGCGCCCCACCTTTCGGCAATACTAGAGCCGCTATATAAACAGGCCGACGCATCAAGATTAAGTTTCACCACTTTGGATCCAATTCCTTAACTTTTACTTTCACATTTTCATTGTTGCGGAGTAGGGTTACCAGAAAAAAAGTTTTGGCACATCGCTAAGCTTTGCCAAATCCACGTGCCGCTAATAATTGCTCAAAGTGAAAAATTACCAAAACGCGATTACTGGCCAGAAAAGACAACCACTCAATCACACAAACACGAGCTGGATCCAAAGTGGTGAAACTTAATCTTGATGCGCCGGCTCGTATATATAGGGGCCTTAGGCAATACGATAATGCCGTTGTTTTGGTGATAAAGCCAAACATACTCGAAATACATTTTTTCATTGGCTAATTTTTAAATTTAAATTCAGAAATCAACCAATCGTTAATTTCTGTCTCGAAGAACTACGATAGATGGCAGTGCTTCGTTAACCAAGGAAGAAATTTTACTCTGTGCTAAAAGCCAGAAAGCAGTTGGTATTTAGGCAGGGATTCAAGTGAAACAGCACTGCGATCGCTTCGAATGCAATCGCTACTGGAAGTGAATTACATTATCATCAACTTAACTTGGCATGACGTCACTACGGGTGGAGCCAATAAGAGCTCACAAGCACTCAGCGATCTCCTCTTATTCGCCAAGTAGGCTGTGACGTTTTATCTCGCTCGTTTTTCATAGGCAAACGTCACGCTGACGTCACGATGTTTTTATCAAGAAACGTTCTAATGTAATTCATTTCCAGTAGCGATTGTAATTTGCGATGGCCTGTTTCACTTGAATCCCTGCCTTAGTATTTAGGAGGCGCTGCCCTAGATCAGCAACAACAAAAAATTGAAAGTAAAAGAAAAAATGAATTGGATTCAAAGTGGTCGAACTCAAGCGTAATGCGTCGGCCTGGTTATATAAAAGGTCTAACCTCACTCTTCACAGCATAACATTATTTGTAAACGACCCCTTGTCAAAATCCAAGGATTTCGAATCATAAAGTTTTTTTTGTCGGGGTCCATTGAATGCATCGTAGAGCCATCAGAGGCGCTGACGTTGACAAAAGTTCGTTTTATGATGTTTCTCGTAACGCTCTCAAAGTGCTCCCATTCAATAAGTTAAGAATAGATTTTTATAGCGAGGAGCGGGGTATTGAAAATTTGAATTACTCTTCTATTATGTCGAACCATCAATTTTATATGTCATTCATTGATTATGGTGGGGCTTGTAAGATCGAACGTCGCAGATAAAAAGGATTTTGGTCGGGTCGGAAAAAGTCGTTTTGTGCTGTTGATGTGCTATTCTCTTTCTAGCAACATTCCTGTTGTACATTTTATTTTATGCTCTTGTTATTTATCGTCTGCATTTTTTAATAGTCAGAAACGTACTTTTAACTACTCCTACTTTTACTTTTTGTGTTATTTCTATTTTCCTTCTAGTCCAGGCTAGAAGGCCATATACCTAAAATTTTTACATATATGACATTTTTTGGCGGTTTCTGTATGAATTTGACCTGCTGATTCCGAATCCGTTGAGTGCCAGATACTAAACCTTGAGCATTTTTGTCAAAATGGCGAAATCCAATATGGCTGCTGTAAAAGGTACGAAGCAAGTTAATGCAATCGTGCGTGCAATGAAACATTTTATACACTTAAAAATGATTGCACTCTTTAGTCAAAATATAATTCTATTGAAAATTTATATTTATGAAAAGTATACGAATAAAAAAATTATCAAAATGGTAAAATTCAAGATATCAGCCTAAAAAGTTGTAAAGTTTGTTTTCAGGCATTAATCATTTTTTAAACCGTAATTTACATGAAAATAAAATGTTTTAACAAAGATAAATGTTTAAAATGATATGCAGGGAGCATAAAAAATGTGATTTAGCCAAAAAATAACACTGTAAAAATATTTAGAAACATTCCAAACTTAAGTTTCGGGATTTTGCTGGTTTAAACCAATTTCCTGCAAGAAACAAGTTTCTTTTGCGAAAAAGTTTCCCATATTGATACAAGTTGCATGAATGCGAACTTCTCACTGGTTTGAAAGATATTTTTAGCTACCAGTTGGTAGGTATATCCAATCTGTTTGTTTAGTGTTTTGCCTTCAGCTCGATAATGGATTGTCCAGATTGACTTCATCCAAGTAAGGGTATGTGCAATCTCTCGATATTGTAGTTTCGGATGAATTGCAAAACAAATAAGCGGCTTAGCTATTTGCTTGCAATTTTTGCCTTAGCACTGGCCATATTTGTTAAACTGCTCCAGGAGCTTTCTTTGTAAGCCAGAAAAGTGCTGAACTGTTACCATCAACCTATCTAAGAGTTTTTGGGAAGTTTACAATTTCTTGCCGTAAAGTGACTTACTTTAATTTGGAAGGTTTCTAAATTCTTTTGGAATACTACTGACTTTAGCTAAATAGTGAGTCATAATCAAATCAGCTTCTTAATGAGAAACAAAAGCTTGTTGAATTCCAACACCAATCTAATCGGAAAAGAATCGGTACCAGTAATAATTACACATTGACCTGGGGATCGAACACAGTCGGCTCACAACAAACTTAATTACTTGCGTCATATTTGGTACTATTTTCAGTAAGATATATCTTTTAGAAAGTGGTGATTTTTCATTAAGTTGAAAAACACAATAGATTTTTCTCTTGTGTGGCTCGACGTTGTGACGTAGTACTAAATTTATCGTATCTCTTAAACAGATTGTGCACCGCAAGAATGGTTTGTATTTCGTGCTTAATAAGGTTTTCTGCACCATCAATACAATTACTCAAGCAGGTACCTTTGCGAGTATAGGTACTACCCACAATGTTGCACATTCACCAAGAATGATAATTTCTCGACTACTTTTACAGCCTACCCTGAAAACTGCCTTTAGTTTTGACTCTTGTGCAGATTTATTTGGACCTCTCATATTTCACTCATCATCAAATAAAGCAGTAGGAAGAGGAGCCAGCTCATGACTAAATAATTTCTTCAAGGAAGCTTTCCCTTGATGACTCCATTAAACCATATACCATTCTTGTGTCTGGCGTATGATTTGAATCACAGATTTTAGTCTTTGCGGTGAACGTAAGCATTGTTTTAACCTTCTTAATGTTTAGTGGCATCCTTGAGGACACGTTTTGTCACATGCATGCATCTGTGTCTTGCCAATTTTACCCCAATCCTCTGCTTTTTAAGTCCTATCAATACTTTACGTTTAAGTCTACATCATATCAAGAAAGGAAAAAAAAAACTAAACACATTTTTGTAGAGATGGTAGGTATAGTGATATGTACTGTCATTTGAAGTAGTAAAATGATAAAAGGCTTTCTGTTAAAATAAAGCATCAAAATAGAAAACTTTGCAAATTTTTTTAGTTAAGTAGTAACAATATTTTGTTCTGCTTTCTCACAGGTATTTTTAAAATTACTGCAAAATATTTAATGAATCTTCCAGATAAGTTTCAAGACTTTTTTCTCCCTTTTAGTTTAGTAACAATGTTTTGTTCGGTTGATTCGCAGAGCTTCTAAAGTTACCACAAAGCATTTATCGAATATATCTCATTAGCCCTAAGAATGTTCTCGCTTTTTCATTAGGAAAAAATAATTTTTTGTAGTATTTCTCATACGATTCTCTTCTTACCGGAAAATATGTTTTTTTATTTGTCTGATTTGTTTTAAGTCAATTTCTCTCTTCACAGTTTCATTAAAAACAAAGTGAAACACTCCTGTAAAATAATGGGCAGTTATAGGCTTAACTTCTGCCAGTAACATACCTGGAAGAAATCAGGAAAGTATCCTGCTAAAGTCAAAAATCTAGCTAAAGAATTTATAACGCTTCCAAACAAAAGTCAGTCACTTTACTGCAATAAATCGGAAACTTGCAAAAAACTTTGAGATAGGTTGATGGTAGCAGTTTGGCACCTCCAGTGCTAAGGCAAAAATTGCAAGCAAATAGCTAAGCCGCTTATTTGTTTTGCAATTCATCCGAAACTACAATATCGAGAGATTGCACATACCCTTACTTGGGTGAAGTCAATCTGGACAATCTATTATCCAGCTGAAGAGGAAACACTAAACAAACACGTTGGATATACCTTCCAACTGGTAGTTAAAAATACGTTTCACACCGGTGAGAAGTTCGCTTTCATGCAACTTGTATCAATATGGGAAACTTTTTCGCAAAAAAAACTTGTTTCTTGCAGGAAATTGGTTTAAACCGGCAAAATCCCGAAACTTAAGTTTGGAATGTTTCTAAATATTTTTAAAGTGTTATTTTTAAGCTAAATCACATTTTTATGCTCCCTGCATATCATTTTAAACATTTATCTTTATTAAAACATTCTACTTTCATGTAAATTACGGTTTAAAAATGATTAATACCTGAAAACAAACCTTACAACTTTTCAGGCTGATATCTTGAATTTTACCATTTTGATAATTTTTTGATTCGTATACTTTTCATAAATATAAATTTTCACTGGAATTACATTTTGACTAAAGAGTACAATCATTTTTAAGTGTATAAAATGTTTCATTGCACGTACGTTTCCATTAATTTGTTCATACCTTTTACAGCAGCCATATTGGATTTCGCCATTTTGACAAAAATGCTCAAGGTTTAGCGTCTGGCACTCAACGGATTCGGAATCAGCAGGTCAAATTCATATAGAAACCGCCAAAAAATATCATATATGTAAAAATTTTAGGTTCGATGACATTTCAATGGACACTAGCCCGGACTATTCCCCTTCGATGTTCCATTAATACGTAAGTTCTCAAGTTAAAGGGTAGTTTGGAGGAAGACGCTAAAGTTTTTTACTTTATTTTGTTCAAAATGGCGCATTGGTTTTATTTTTAACGGACCAATTTAGCAATAAAATAGGGACTTTTGTGACTGGTAAAAAAACAAGTTGTTCCTCTTCGAAAAAAAAAACCTCCGAAAATTAACGATTTCAAAACATTGGCATTTCGGCATTTCACCCGAATCTTGGGGTAAGATGCCATTTACGATGTTTGGAGCCAACTGCTGCATATAATTTATTTTATCTTATAACATTTTCCCGACATTTCGGGGCATCTTTTAATATCTTGTTTTGAGCAGGCCCATTTCATTCCTTGAGACTTGTTGGATTGGGACGCATCCTATACCAAACACATATTCGGTAAAATGAGAAGCAACGTTTAAAAGTACAAATAAGATTGAAAGGTTAAAAGTTTTAAAAGGGGCAAACATGTTTCGGAGGCAACAGCTTCCTTCTTCAGTGCCCAGCAAGCAAATGGAATGAAACGAGGTCATTAAATACGAAAATGGAAAGAAGATGGACCAATCAGATCTAAGCATGTGCTGAGGTAATATTTGACGTATCAGAATATGTAAATTTGAGTCAATCGATTAAGATTTGAGACATATGTGGAACAGCAAAAGATTCATTAGAGTTTATTTAAATTTTTGTGAACATAAAAAGCTTCTAGAAAGTCTAATTCACCTACAGTAGTATAGGTCTGCAAATGATTTTGGCTACTAAACAAAATTCTTTTTTTTTTTTTTTTCATTTGTTTCTTTAAGAAAAAGGAGAAGAAAAATATAGATTCGTGGGGTAATAACTAAAATTGATTTAAAAAATGCTAAAGTATGAGGCATGATTTGTACTAATTTCATGCGAACAACTCATATAAATTGTATTTTTTTTCTGTGACGAAGGAAGACCCAGCTGTTAAGATTCAACTTGCGATGCAAGGCAGCGCGTAGCTGGCATCCGAAAAGTTCCAAGAAATCGAATTTTAACGTCTGATTAAAAAATTGACGCGAGAACTTAAATAAAACATCGCTTCCTTTTTCTTGAAGAAATATTTCGACGAAAAATAACTGCGTTAGAAAGAATCGCTAAAAGTTTTGGCACGAAAATTCATTTTTTCATTCGAAAGAAAAACTTTGAGAGTCATTTGACTCATAACCTTCAACCTTGCCATTATTCGAAGAAAGAAAAAGACAAAAACGAGGGAGAGGAAAAGCGAAGAAAGCTTAGTTGCTTATTAAATTCTCTTCATGTTCTAAAGAGAACTAGGTATAGAACTTATGCCATTTTGATTGCATTTGAATTTTTGTCCAGCTGTCTAAATTCATTTTTCCCTTTTCGATACAAGAGCAAAAATAATTCAAGTTCTTCAAGTTTAGTTTAAAGTTTTCAAGTATTCGATTTTTCTTCATATAAGACTCAAAACTTTTAATATAATTGAAATGCTTTTCCGATTCACCCCTTTAATCTTCCATTTTTCTTATTCATGTGTGTGCGCTGTCATTTCAAGTATTACTATTCGATCGGGCTTATTTACGGAATGCGCTGCATGGACTAAAACAGTTAGGAGGAAAGAATTTAATAAAAGTATTGAAAACTTTTTTTCAAAACCAACAGAAAATTATAAACTTGATTCGGTGGGCATTCGACTGCGCAGTTATTATTTTTATTTATACATTTATTATTTATTTATTTACCCGTTAGTTTAAGAAGCCATTTATTTTTGTGAAATTAACTCAGTTTACGCTTGTGTAAAAATATCAATATTCATACTCAATATATTCATAATTTGCATATACATATACATTAATTGCTACCTAAAATTAAACTGCTCTCTTTATTTTCTTTCTTTAGTCTACTCCCCCCCCCCCCTATTTATCTTTCGTTTCTTTTTCTTTTCTTTTTTGTCTGTTTTTCAATTGTGCAGGTTCTTTATTACATAAATTGGGTAGTACTGTGTTTTATGATATCAACATTTACAATTAAAAAACATTCTACCTATCATTCTTTGTAAAAGTGTTGAGTAAAAAAATGTCCTTTGTTTATGTATGTTTACTTGTTCAAATTGAGTATTTCATGCGGATAGGAGATTTAGTAATTCAAATTTGCTTTTCGGAGTTGTTTACTTAACACAAAATGTGATTTTAAACGTTTTCATATGTTGAAAGGTAAATAGTTTTCTAATATACAACACAACCAAGATATAATAAATTTGACCACATATACAACAATACAAATGGTCTATTTTTAAGCAAATGAGATGGATTGTGTTATTAGAGTATTCTTTTAACCGTTTACATTAACTGTTTAATTGCTTTAACTTAACATTTTAAAATGTGCTGAAACGATATACAAACAGCTAGCAAAATATTTAAAAGTCAATATCGATTGAAAAGCTTGTTTAGTTCTGGAGGAAGTCTTATTTACTGTCGAACCACTAAATTTTACCTGTCAGTCAATTTTCTTTCCCGCCTTTTTCTTGATACCGATCTTTAATTTGTTCCTACTTTTGAAAGATCAAGATAAAATGTTGTTATTTGCCGTCGAGCGAACATTGAAAAAGTATCCGCGTCCGCGCGCTGCTAATTTATGAGCGCCGCTGTGAGAAATAGGGTTGTAAATAACTATGGAAGGTTGAACTTTCTCGAAGAATTGATTTGCCCGCGAACTTATTCAAAAGCGAAAATATCGGAGCGGGAAGAAGCTTCGCGCTGAAGCGGTATTGATATGTTTCTTCACAAAATAATTTTGCAAATATTTGCTCTTGAAAGGATTGCATCAGAAACAGTTTTGTTTTTTTGAAATTTTCTTTTCATTTTAAAAGATGGTGTTTCAAACCTTTACTGATGCGTGGCCATTATACCCAGTTACTTTAAAATAGGCGTTTCAAGTTTAGAAATTTTGCGTCGTCTCCATGGAAACCGTACGAAAGAAAACAGCTTCGATCTTTTTTTTTTCTATGCACTGTTGGTGAGGCATTTCATTTACTTTAGGCGTATCGAATGAGGCTTACGCTTTTATGTCCTCATGTCTCAGTTGTTTCTTAGTATTTTCTAAAGTAAAGATTCCAAATATACAGTGAAACCTGTGTATAACGATACTGTACATAACGATAAACCCGCCTATTACGATATTTTGATTTGGTCCCAGTCAACGGTTTGAGCTTCTTGCTCAAACTGTTTATAATGATAATCCTTCTATAACGATATTTTGTCTCGGTCCCTTAAGTATCGTTATACACAGATTTTACTGTACTAAGAAAATGGAATCTACTTCTATAAAACATAGTTACATTTTAAAGATTTTCAGAAACAGTATGTATACGGTTGCTTTTGGCTCCGTAACGGACGTATCTTATAAGATACGTCCGTCTAGGAAAAATAATACAGTGAACTCTCACTTATACACCGTCTCATTTATACGCATTTTTCACATAAGTGAAAAATTGAAAGTGAAAAACGACGATTTTAAATGGTCCCAGCACATTCCATAGTAAAATAATGACAGTATCATTCGTTTATGCGTCGCTCTGAAGATAAATATTTCACTTATGCGCCGAATTTTCATTAAAATGTAAAAAAAAAATGATTTATTTTCTTTAAAAAAAAATAAGCATTTTCCATCACTTTCTTCTTTAATCTTTCGCCTTTATTGCTCACGGAAGGCATTTTTCCTCATGAACGGAAAGAGACAATTATTCGTTATGCATCGTTTTAAAGGGAACAGTTTGTAATTATCTGTGCTTCAATTTTTGTTTTCTCTTTATCGTTGTAGTTACGTTACAGTAATTGCCAAACCGTATAGTTATCTATCCCTTTTCTATAGAAACATTCATATTCATTCTCTCATTAGAACCTATGTTGCGTTTTAGACCTTTAAATAGGCTTTTTCACTTATACGTCTCTCTCACTTATGCGCCTTTTTCCGTTGGTCCCTCTTGCCCGCGTATAAGTGAGGGTTCACTGTATTATTTAAGTATTTTTCAAGGAATTTTTCAAAAATTAACTGCATTATGTAGTAATAAAGGTCGTGTTCTTCATATAGTTTGTAAAATGAAACAAGGTCTTAACTTTCTTCCAGTATTTATGAGCTGTTTTGTGAAAAATGGACTAGTCTAATCCGTACACTCCAAAAAATGAACTGTTGTTTTTACAGTATAATTCTGGCAGCCGAGGTACCAATTTAAAACTGTAAAATGGACAGTAATAAACTGTAAAACAAGCATTTTTACAGTTTCTTACTGTAAAGTAAGAAAATTTACAGTTTATGGCCGTAAAATTTAGCAATATTATACTGTAAAAAAACAGTGCAATACTAAAAGCAGAATTTCCAGTTTAAAACTAAAATTTACGGTCATAAACTGTAAAATTAGCAGTTTTGCAGTTTATTACTGTAAAATTAGCAGTTTTAGTTTATTACTGTAAAGTTAGCAGTTTTTAACAGTTTATTACTATAAAATTAGCTGTATTATACTGTAAAAACAACATTCATTTTTTACTGTGTAGAATTATCTTACTATGTGAAGAATTAAATATTGCGGTTATAACAAAATGAAATTTCTTGTCCTCAACTACAAAAAAGAAAAATGTTGATTTTACAGAAAATGTATTCCTGCTTTTGCAGTCTACACAGTTTTTTCTTTCTTACCAAAATTACAAAGTTGTCAAACACGGCAAAGGATTCTAGAGCGAAGGCGTTCGCTAAAACCGAGAATGGATTGACGGATGGAGGCCATCCATACTCGTCAGGGGCGGCAGCACACTCCATGCTCAAAAGTTCAGCGAAGAATACGGATCGACTCGAAGATTCTTGGAAGTCCGATGATCGCGTTTTGTCTTCCCGGTGACAGAGTGGACAAAAGCTGCTGAGACCTGCGTATACCTGAGGAGTAAGACGAATCGGATGTATGGTTTGGAGTTGGGAGGAAAGTCGTGATGATTTATTCTTCAAACGATTTTAATCAATTTTACCTTTTAAAGGGACGTTTTGAAGGGTCATTTGTAAAAAGTTTGAGAAATTTCGAGGGACAATTTCGAGGCGCTTGAGTTTCTTTTGTCACCCATATCCAGAAATACATCCTGTAGTACACATTTAAATAGGACTGTTATTTCAGCGAGAAAGAATCATTACCTAAAGGAAATTGAAGGTGTAAGGGGATAAAGGTGATATGTGACAATTTTTAAATTTCTAAAATAAGCTTTCAAAAAATAAATAAATAAATAAAATGTTGTGTTATTGTTTTCAGTGGATTTTTCTTAACAGGTTAAACGGAGTCATATTCTTAGTTACCAAACATTTCTGTGACTAAGGGGACATGATGCTGATGGACTTATCACCTTCATCCATGGTAAAAAGTAAGTTTCCAAATTCGTCACAGATCACATTTATCGTCTTGCCCCTTCAATTCCATTTTGATAAAAGCATCAACTGTAGCTCCAAACAGCCTGAAAACTACAAAGATTTCAAATATTATATCCTGAAGAAAATACACTCACAGCTCAATCATAGTAAGGCCCCTATATAGACGAGCCGACGCATCAAGATTAAGTTTGACCACTTTGGATCTAGCGCGTGTTTGAGGGTTGTCTTTTGTGGGGAATTATCGCATTTTGGTAACTTTTCATGAGAATTTAACAAAGCTTGGCAATGTCCCCAAATTTTGCTTTGGTAACCCTAGCTCCGCAATGATGAAAACTGAAAGTAAAAGTAAATGAGTTGGATCCAAAGCGGTGAAACTTAAGCTTGATGCGTCGGCATGTCTATATAGCGGCTCTAGATCATAGCATCCTGAGACTGCAGTTTCGTCCTCATTCTGGACTCCGCAGTCAGGAATAGCCAATAACCGAGCTGGAGGTGAAGATCCTCTTATTGCTTCAGTTCTGCCTTAGCCCTGGATTAAGGTCGGTAACTCATTGCATATTATATTTATGTTTCGGTGCATGATTTTCATGAAGAATTCTCTCCTGCTATAAAATGCAATTAATTTTTCAAGATTTACAGAAGCAATACTTATACCAGTAAGTTACTACCCCTAAGCCAGGGCTAAGGCAGAAATACATGCAGTACACTGTCAACTAGGTTATTCCATCCAAGAACCAACCAACCAAAAAATGTATTTCAACATTTAGCGTTGATATAGGTTTGATGCTATAAATTAATTTTTAAAACTGTTTGTGTAAAACTAACTAATAATTTGCTTTATTGTTTTTTTTCTCTTGATATTCCGTATAAATTCTCTACACTGTATAAGAAGAAGATCTGTTTGAATGGTGCACAAGGAATGGAGCATTAGAAGACAAATAGTATTGCACAATATTTCTGGGAAAAATTGTTAGGAATGTATTGGAAATTTGAAATTGATTTAAATATTCATTACTTCTTGTCTTTCAGGACAAGTTTTATTCAATCCTTCAACACATTTGCTTTGTTTTAAAATAAGGTTCGTAAAAAAATAATAAATAAATAAATAAAAAATACAAATTGAAAAAAGAAAAAAGGTTAAAAATAGAAATTAGTTTGAATTTTGACATCTTGAATTCAAATTATGTGTTTCGCGATGACGAATTACGATAAATGTATGTGTGCAAGACATCGGTGCCACCACCGGAAGGAGCAGGGGCGGGCAGACATCCCAGGAGGAAGAATACCGGAGCGCACTCGATATCAAACTCCGGAGACCAATATGAAAACATGGGATTACACGACATTTGAGGTCCAAAATGAAAATAAACAGCAATTCGTCATTGTCCAAAAAAAAAAAAAAAATAAAGCTGTAAAAGTTTTTTTTGTTTCAAAAGTGGCTGCGTTTAGCTTCTTGCCATTTGCAGACCTATTGCATTCCCCAAGACCGGCACCCATTCTTTCGTGTGGCACCACCATCGGCGGAACGCCATTGCCTCCAGAATTTGGACGCCCAGTTTCTCCACTAGATGGAGGCACCTTGGCTCTATTCCATGTGAAATTGCACTAGGAATTTGATTTTTTCCAAGAGGTACTGTATGCCAAACAAGTACTCAAAGGGATCTTTTACATGCCGCATAAACATACGGCATAGACTCTGTCGATTTTAAAAACGACTGAAAAAGTATTCCAAGCAATACAAACATTAAGTTGTAATTCTAAATATAATTTCATTCTTCTACCTGAAACTTCGTTCTGTAGACCCGAATACGCATCTTCTCACCAAGGAGCAAACCGTTGTAAAAAATAAAAAATATTTTTCTTGAATGTTTAATGAAACTTGTAATCAGAAGAAAATCATTTCCCCAAAGGCTTCGGAAACATTGTTCTATTAATATTTGAGTAAGGATGGAAAAGTAGTTATATGAAGAATAAAAAGATGAAAATTTTATTAGTAAGAAAAAAATCCCAAGATGTGCTTTTGTATCGCCTCTGGGTCAGAGTATACTAAGGTAAACAGTTCGGTAAAGGATCGTTTTTTAAAAAGGAAAATATTGTAAAAAAAATTGGAACGAGTCTGGTAATGCTTGAAGCATTCTGTTTCTTCGGCTTCCTCGGCCATAGTTAATTTTTTAACTCAGATAAACAGCCTTTCAATAATAAATACAACTAAAAATGAAATTAAAACGAGTGTTTCGAAGTAACACCACTAATACAAAGTTGAACACAAAAGGAGAGGGGGGGAGTACGCTGGTGTCTGGTTTGCTTTGAGGCAATTCCACAGTAACAGGCGTAAGTTTTTCACAAAACAGCTTTTCAAGACCGAAAATATGTAAAATTCTCGTTTTATTTCACGTGCTCAAAGAAGAACATGGTCTTTACTACCATATAATGCCATCAAATTTAGAAAATTTTGTGAAAAAATATTTTAATAATTCCTCCGTATATATATTTCGTAATATTTCCTCCGCAACGGACGTATCTCGCAAGATACGTCAGTTCCAGAGCCTAAACATCATCATATAAATAATTTTTCTAGAAATCTTCAAAATTCTTTAACTGTATTTTATAGAAGTAGAATCCATGTTCTTCAAAACCTCATGCAACGAAACAAGGACCTAACATATTTGGAGTCTCTGCAGGTTGCTTTGCGCAGCAATCGATGCTATTTTTAACCCATTATTGCCTAGCGTTCCTTTCTAGGGACGGTCCAAAAAAGTGTTTGAATTTTCCCAAAATGAGCATTTCAACCAAATAATAGTGTTCAATGAGTACCTTGGTATTGTTTCAATTCGTTATTAAGAGATTGCAGCACATAACCATTGTAAAGTGTGTTTCTGTAGCAGTTTTAATATGATCTTTATCAAAAATGACATCGTTCACAATCTCAAGAAAGAAAGCTTAGTTTTCAGAGTTATCAGCTTCCCAGTTTATGTTAATTGCTGATTTTATTTCTTCTTATAAAATTTCTTCTTAAATATTATATCGTAGGAAGAAAAAATTTTTAGTAAAAAAGTATGTACCCTCTGGGGTCTATCGTAACTTTTAAGGGACGATTTTGCTTTAATTAATAAAAAAATTATTTTTTACATAATATTTTTTAATTAATTTTCCTGTCCATTAAACACTGTTTGTAACTAGTATACAAAATATCTTTGGGAAAAAATATCAGGCATTAATGGGTTAAAAACAGAATTGCCCTTTGTACGTTAGGAATTGAAGGAGCAAGTGGATAAATGTGATATGTGACAATTTTTTAAATTGATGGAAAAGCTTTCAAAAAAATGTTGCGTTATTTTTAAATGGTTTTTTCTTAACGGATAAAACGGGGTCATACTCTTAGTTACCAACTATTTCTGTGACTAAGGGGACATGATACTGATGAACGTATGATCTTCATCTATGGTAAAAAGTAAGTTTCAAAAATTGTCCCATATCACCTTTATTCACTTGCCCCTTCAATTCTGTAATGCTTTAAACTACATTATTGCTAATGGATCAAACAATCATAACCGATATATAGGTTTCAGACAATTACAATTTGACAATAGTCAGCTCACATGCTCGAAGCACTATGGAATATCTATCTTCGGGGGGCATAGCAAGTGTTAATAGTCAGATCTCAATAACATGATGACACTATTGGAAATTGAAGCGGCGCTCACAGATTCCTTCTAGCGTTATCTTGTCGCTCGGCATTGCCCTTACACAGTACTGCAATCCAGATATGTTACGGAGCCACTAAATTTCAGAGGCTGATTATAACGGAATGTTAACTATTACTGTACTAGTTTTTCTATTTTAACTAAAATCTTTCATTTCAGAAATTTTTATCTGTAGTTAAATTCATTAGGAATGAATTCATAATTTCTGAAAAGAGATAAGATGTTCATTAAAGGCGGAACTCTTTAAAAGTGTTCTTTCTAGAAAAAAAAAGGAATGTACTGACCTAAAAACCCCAAATTTCTCAGAAACGGTAAAAGATTTTACCGTTAAAAGATTTTTGTAATAGTTTAGTCTCGTGCACAAATCGTGATCAGAATATCTTGCATTATCCGAAAAGTTAATCCCATTAAACAAGGTAAAAGAATATTGTAGCCAAATTTAGACTAAAATAGCAAAGTGGATGTCGACTTATAGATATTCCTGTAAATTCGTGTCAAATTGGAGAGGTTTGTACCCATTGAAATTAATATTGGACCAACTATTGAAAAAATAATTGTCGCCTTATCGAGGTAGTCGAAGTTGTTGTCGAGTGGCCGGAGTTTCAAAATATATTTCCTCTTTTATCGATTCCTTTTCTTTATTACGATTTTTTTAATATCCAAAAATGCTTTTTATCCACTAATCAATAAAAAAGCAAAACAATAACAGAATTCAGCATTTAAAAATCGTTCAATACACTGAAAAAAATAAGCTGTTCTTTTTACCGTATAATACTGACAGCAGAGGTTCCACTTAAAAACTAGAAAAGCACTGTAATCAGCTGTAAAACTAGCTATTTTACAGTTTATCACTGTGAAACTAGCGTTTTTCTGCAGTTTATTTCTGTAAAATTAGCAACATTACCATACAATTAGCTGTATTATACTGTAAAAACAACAGTTTTTTTACCATAGATGAAGAAGATAAGTCCATCTGTGTCATGTCCCCTTAGTCACACAAATGGTTAGTAATTAAGAATATGACCCCGTTTCCCCCGTTGATAAAAATCGATTAAAAATCCATTAAAATTTTACATTGAAAAAAATAACAACATAAATGTTGTGTTATTTCTTAAAATGTTAAAAAATAACACAACATTTTTTTGAAAGCATATCACCTTTATCAACTTACCCTTTTAACTGTAAAATGCACAGTAATGAACCGTGAAACTAGCAATTTTAGTTTATTACAGTAAACTAGCAACTTTACAGTTTATGACTGTAAACTTACTGCAAAATTAACTGTATTATACTGTAAAAACAACATCTATTTTTAGTGCAGTATATTGTTCTTAACAGACACCTCCCTCTCCATTTTCTTCATTAAGTTTATAAGCACACTTTAAACCATGTGCAACCAACCTTCTTGATGCAAAATAAATCGCCACACATATTATTCAAAGCATAATGTGTGGGGGACTAATGAAAGGCGTTCTCAAACTGTTTAGATAACGGGGGAGTTAAAATGTGCTTAACCATTAAGAACTATTAATAGAATGAGGCATTTTCAAACTATAATGGCGAGCACTTTATCTCTGTTTGAATAGCTTGAGTACACTTTTATTTTAACGGAAGGGTCTCTGGTGTATAGAAAGCGTTAGGATTTAAACTTTTCGTCATAAAAATATTTTGTCTGCCTGTTTGATTGTAAACTATATTTTGCTCCCTTTAATGTAATTCTACCCTCCGTAAAAGAATTAAGATGAAAAGATGGAAAAAGTTTTAAAAACTGGGACCCGACTACAGGAAAAAAAGCACTGAAAGGTATGAAACAAGGTAGGGGAGAGTGGTAATGAATGGGCCATGGTGATGAATGGGCCACTAACAAAATATGAAAAAGTATTTGCATGATTTTTTTTTTTGATGCCACCAATAGATGTAGCTATTTGTTCTACTAAACTCATCCAATTTTCATTCGTTTGCTCTGAGCCATTTTCAAACTAGAGTGGCATGGTCAAGAATCTGACTGAAAAGTAAGTTTTTCCCTTTTTAGTAAAACATTTCCTAGCTAAAATCTACCAAGTATTTCACTGCATACATATATATAAGCTAGTCTTTCCATATCTATAAACTAATCTTAAGATGTATTTTGATGTTATCTAAATTCAAGGTACTCCAAAAACCTAAATGTATTCCAAAAGTATAGGTGGGGTTGAATGGGCCACTATGTCATGGTAATGAATGGGCCACCTAAATATTAGTTTTCTTCCTTTTCTTGGGATTTTCGCATTAATATGAAACACAACTGACTGTCATAGATAGATTAAGATTACTGTCGTCAAAATAGGTTTGTAGTAACTTCTAAATATAATTTGCAGATCTATATTATAGCCCTATAGTACAATAGACCTCTGGTCGCAGTGCGTGGCTTGAAAAAGCCTTTCTCTCTCCTTCATATTATATTCCTCACAGTACAATTTCATTTTCTTTCTTGGTGACTTAAGTTAGATATTTCTTATTCCCGATGTCTAGTAACTTAAAAAAAAATTGAATTTTGACAAGTTTGAAAATGAAGATGAAGTTTTTGAAAGTGATTTTTAATATTATTTTTGAAATTTTTTTCATTTTGTTAAATCACAGTCTGTATTATCTGTTATTTTTTTTTATATATATTTGATGTTATTTTTTTATATATATTTGATGTTATTTATTTCTTATAATCTCATTATTTAATCATTTTTCTGCTACAATAGGTTTTATTTTAATTGCATCAGTTTTGATGTTTATATAATTTTAAATCAGTATGATTTTGTATCATCATGTCAAGTGCCACATTTATTTTGTCATATTCAGCAAATAAAAGATTAAATCCACATGTTTTCATTGAATTCATTTAGTGGCCCATTCAATACCTTCGATGGCTAATTCAACCCCATAGGTGGGGTTGAATGGGCCAAATTTCAAAATTTTTATTTTCTATTATAATTCATTATAGATAGGTACTAATCCAACTTTTATGACTTTTTTAGACAGCCAGATAAGTAAAGTAACTAAAACACCAATTTAGAGTTAAAACAAAGTGTTATAAAAAATTACAAAAATTCAAAACCAAAAAGTGGCCCATTCATTACCACTCTCCCCTACTGTAAAAAATGAATTTAGTTTTTACTGTATAATACAGCTAACTTTATGGTTATAAACTGTAAAAAATTCTCATTTTACAGTAATAAACTGCCAAGTTGTTAATTTTACAGTACTAAACTGTAAAATTGCTAATTTTACAGTAACGAACTGTAAAATTGCCAATTTTACAGTTTATTACCGGGCATTTTACAATTTTAACTGGCACCTCTGCTGCCAGTATTATACTGTTGTTTTTACAGTATAATACAGCTAAATCTTACGGCAATAAACTGTACAATGTCGAACTGTACAGTAAGAAACTGTAAAATTGCTAGTTTTACAGTTATTACAGTGCATTTTACAGTAACAAGTTGGAACCTCGGCTGCCAGTATTTCACTGTAAAAGCAACTGTTCATTTTTGGCATTGTAGGTGCTGAAATAGATATATCCCTTTGTGCATAGGTATAATAACATAAATACAACGTTGTTAAAAGCACAAATGCGCAGGAATACTGCAGACACGTGTTTTGACGTTACAACGAACGCTTTTTCCAATGCAAAAAACTGTGAGCTTATGGATGCACATTGCGCAGACAGAAGGTTCTTCTGTGAGGGGGGGGGGGCGGGAGGGTCGTAAGTTTGCAATTTTCAGGAGAGAATCCACGGAGGTCTGGACTTTGGGAACCCCTGCATTACGTAATTGGTGGTGTAAAACCGTTGTGCTACACTGCAAAAGAGCTGTTGTTTTTACAGAATAATACTGGCACCCGAGCTTCCAATTACTAACTGCTAAGTCGTCGTGCCCGTTCCTCATACGGGCAGAATACTCGGGCAAATTTTGTCGTGCCCGTGTCTCATACGGGCTGCCTTTCTGATATTTTTAAAGCTTCAAAACTTTTACTTTCTGTCGTGCCCGTATTAGCTTTTATTTATTTGGAGTTTCGAAAGGATTTGGTCGATGAAATATTGGAGAAATATCAAGCTTCCGTTCCTGTTTCAAGAGGTGGTCGTCCATCGAATGAAGCGTCACTAAGTCGATTGATTGAACGCCATTTTCTGGAAATAATACCCCCCACAGACAAGAAAGCAAATCCTGCGAGAGAATGTAAAGTGTGTTGTGTGAATGCAAATGGGAAAAGAGTTCGAAAGGAGACAAGATACTACTGCAAAGACTGCAATGTAGGACTATGCATACCATGTTTCAGAATTTACCACACGCAGAAATATTATTAACATTTCAACTAATATACCCCTATTATAGATCTCCAATTTTGAAATATTATTTGTCACCAACGATGCGCATTACTTGAAGAATAATCCGTTAATTTATCCGTTAAAAATTGACTTTTTCTTTCTCAATGCCTGCATTGAAGCTTTTCAGCCTGTCTTGGATGGGCGAGGAAAGCAAACTTTAAGGTAAAATTATGTAAGTTGATTAAAATTTTCCTACCTTTAAAAACCACTAAATTCAGAGGAAAATGCAATGTTTTTATTTTAATATGTTCAAAATATTACGAACATAAAAAAACAAAAATAAAAAAAACCTGATGAATTTTGATCAGTTTTTGAAAAAAATCGCGACGAGTAAGCGGTTAAAAACTGTAAAACACACAGCAATAAACTGTAAAACTAGAAATTTTACAGGTTCTTACTGTAATGTTAGAAATTGTACAGTTTATTGCAGTAAGATTAGCTGTATTTTGCTGTACAAACAACAGGCAGCAGAGGTTCCAGTTTAAAACTGTATAATGCACGGTAATAAACTGTTAAATTAGAAATTTTAAAATATTTCTATAAAATTAGCAATTTCAGTATAAGTAGCAATTTTACAGTTTATCACTGTCAAATTAGCCAATTTTACAGTATATTACTATAAACTTAGCTATATTATACTGTAAAAACAACATTCATTTTTGACAGTATACTGTGTACCGAAACGATGCTCAAACAATTGGGAAACGCTTTTCTCTGATCATTGTTTGTTATGTGAAACTGTTCAGATCACTGAGATTACATGTCCGACCGCTGGTTGTTTCAAACTTTATCACTTTCTGAAGTTTCTCTCATGTGTATTATTCTATTAAATATTACATCCAGCTTCCTAAAAATAAGATACGCTACCATGAAGCTTTACTCAGTTACTTTAAAATAGGCGTATCGAGTTTAGAAATTTTGCTTCGTTTCCATGGAAACCGTAAGAAAGAAAACAGCCCCACTCTTTTTTTATGCTCTGATGTTAAGGCATTTCATTTGTTTTATGTTCATCGAATGAGGCTTACGCTTTTGTTTATATCCTCATGCCTCAGTCATTTCTCGACGTTTTCTAACAAATCTAGCCCTACATAAATAAAGCAAAAATTTCTAAGAAAAAGTTGTGCTTTATTAACGTTGATTTTTAAACAGAATAAGAGCCAATATTTTGAAAAGTGCCAATTTGAAGTAGGAGTTTTCCGATTAAAAAATGTTTTTGCAGAAAAAAAATTAATATTGGATTCTAAGTCTAAATTGGGTCTAAATGCAAGAAAATAAAAGGGGGAGGTCAAGGAAGTTATTTACCCCCTCCTTAGATTACTCACTTTTAAGCCGCTACAGATCTGATGAATGTTACAGATCTGATGTTAATATGAGCTACATATTTGAGTTTATGCTTTCAGTCTTCGTTAACATCTCTAAATATGATATCATTTCCTTGCATTTTTAACATAGAATTAAGATAATTATATTAAAATATATATATTAGGCTAAAAAATCAAATTTCATTATAAAAAAGCATTTCTTGGAAATAAAAATGAGCGATAAGGTTTTTAGATAAAATAAATTATGAGATTACCAAATCCAAGCTAATAAAACATTTGTTTTGTTTTGAAACAACACACAACTTCAACTTTTTCAACACACAACTCTGCTGCTTGCTTTTCTTTAATTAGTTGCAGGAAATTTAATTTCTTGATCAGAAATTCAAATTTAGCATGCTAGTTATTATCTAGTTATTTAGCGAAGTTATGAGAAATTGAAGCACCAAAAAAATAAATTAATAAATAAATAAAATAATAATAATTAATTAACTTAATTTCTGCAGTGTCAATTTTTCTTATTTTACTAACTTCTATTGTTAGGTCATACAAACCACAAATGAAGCAATTGTACTAAAACTCATTGCTTTTCATTTTTTAAGAACAAAAATATTCAATATATATGGTTAAAACCTATGATTTTTGCTTTTTATAGTTCTGAAACGTGTGAGTTAGTTCTGTAACATATTCGCTGTTTTTCAATGTTACCGCTCTGACTGTTACCGATCTGACAAACTGACAAAGTTTTTTTTTTTATTTCCGAGTCGATCGCACTAAACCAAAATCAAACACGTGGTTTTTTCACTTGTAATAAAGGACTATACTTATATATAAAATAATTTTTAAAATAATAAAAACTGCGCATTTTAGAGCGTGTTACCGATCTGATGACTCAAATGACACACATTTTATAAAATCACTTTAAAAAATCTTACCTACAATTTTAGATGCAGAAATGCAAATTTTTAATTACGATTCGATAAAACATCCCACCAGGTACTCAGTATCACGTGGTATAGGTGCAGGAAATGATTTTGGGAGCCTAAACATAGATCGGAAGTTATTGTTACCACTCTGACGGCGGAACTTGGGACACGCTTATTTCGCATCGGCTAGAAAATCAGAAATCGATTAAAACAAAAATGAAGTAAAATATTAACAAAGGGGTAAAAATAGAATCGTTTTTTGTGCAAGTGCGTTTTTTTGGGAAGTTAGAAAGTGCGCATGACCTGTTTGCATGCTAAGCTTTGCTACTGGGGACACGTTACCGATCTGATTTTTGATGTATAAAAACAATATTTTCTGAAGAAAAGAAAAAGAAAATTTTTTTTTCTGATGTTATTAGATGAAATGAAAGCAAAACCTTGTCTTCTTTCTGGGGAATTTTTTTTTTAACTAGTTATTGAAATACTAGTCAAAATTCACTTGAGACTCAAATTGGCACTTTTCTAAACATTAGCTCATAATAGTTCACGTACAAAGCAGTTTTAACCGTTTGCATTCTACTATTGTTGCAAAAGCTGTGGGTAAAAAGTCCATAGCACCATAACTATGACAACCATCAGAGAAAAAGTGCAGAGAGTGGGAAATTAATATTCCTTTGAGATGCCTCCTCTCGTTACACAAGGTACAATAATGTATTAAATAACTGAAAAAAAATCGAATGAAATATCTGCATTTTAAAAATTATCAATTCAAAAATGACCCCCGAAGCTGAACTTTCTTGCCCCATATATATTATGCTCTGAAGTTTTACTGCTCTAGTACAGCAGAAGATCGGAGATAGATACGTAGTCTTTCGAATGAGAATTGGTAAGAAAACTTCTACACTTCAAAAAATTGAATGTTGTTTTTACTGTATAATACAGCTAATTTTATGGTAATAAGCTGTAAAAATTGCTAGTTTTACAGTGATAAACTATAAAATTTTTAATTTTACAGAACTAAACTGTAAAATTTCTAATTTAACAGTATACTACCGTGCATTTTACAGTCTTAAACTGAAACCTCCTTTGCTAGTATTACGCTGTTGTTTTTACAGTATAATACAGCTAAATTTTACGGCCATAAACTAAAATTGCTACCTTTACAGTACAAAACTGTAAAATTCCTAATTTTGCAGTTTATTACTGTGCATTTTACAGTTTTAAATTGGCGCTTTGGCTGCCAATATTAAACTGAAAAAACAACAATTCATTTTTTGCAGTGAAGTTCAACAGAAGATCGGAGATAGATACATAGTCCTTCGAACGAGAATTCGTAAGACAACTTCTATGAGTCAATGATGCGGCTCGGTTATTGGGAGCAAAAGTACGCCGAGCATCTTCTTTTCCAAACTTTCTTTTATTGGAAAACTATCAGGACAACCCGTTCGAGTAGATAGGCCCTTTCATTTGTCTTCTGTGCTTTTTATTGCCACTGAAGGCTGCTGTCTTTGACCCAATATCTGGGTGATTCAGAGGGATAAAGCGAAATCAAGAATACGGTTGAAAAAAGCTCTTAAAAACACTTTTAAAGTGCACTGTAACAAGTAGATGTAGTTTTTACAGTATAAGGCAGGGATTCAAGCGAAACAGGCTATCGCAAATTACAATCGCTACTGGAAATGAATTACATTAGAACGTTTCTTGATAAAAACATCGTGACGTCAGCGTGACGTTTGCCTATGAAAAAGGAGCTAGATAAAACGTCACAGCCTACTTGGCGAATAAGAGGAGATCGCTGAGTGCTTGTGAGCTCTTATTGGCTCCACCCGTAGTGACGTCATGCCAAGTTAAGTTGATGATAATGTAATTCACTTCCAGTAGCGATTGCAATTCGAAGCGATCGCAGTGCTGTTTCACTTGAATCCCTGCCTAATACAGCTAATTTTGCAGTATTTTTATAGTAATAAATTGTAAAATTGCGAATTTTACAATAGTAGTCTGTAAAATTGCTAGTTTACAGTAATAAACTGTAAAATTGCCAGTTTCACAGTTTATTACTGGGCATTTTATATGTTTAAACTGGAACCTCTTATACTGTTGTTTTTACAGTATAAAAGAGCAATTTTAATTTCAATATTGCTTAAAATAAGCTGTAATAAACTGTAAAATTGCTAGTTTTACCGTGATAAACTAAAATAGCTAGTTTTACAGATTATTACAGTGCTTTTATAGTTTTAAACTGTAACTTCTGCTGCCAGTGTTATATTGTCAAAACGACGTTTATTCTTTTGCAGTGTGATGGTTTGAGCTGAATCAAGGAAAGTTTTGAAAATCTGCTTTATTTGAAAAGTTTCAACTGCACAAATCTACAAACTCACGCAACTTTTCAAACATAAAAATAATTTTTTGCTCTGGTTTATCAAGAGTAATTTAAATAGTAAGGGAATCTGGGCTAAAGTGAAATGTTAAAACAATTTTATTATCTGTAGCGCCCCCTGTTTAGCAATATTTTAACTAGTTTCTAAACATAGAGTTGTTTCCAGTCAAAAAATAAATAGTTCTAAAATCGTTTAAGGTTTGAAAGGTGGCTTTTTGTTACGAAAATTTTCTACCTTTTTTAAGTTACAAAATAACTGATAAAATGAAAAATAAGGTTCCTATTAGGGATGCACCGATAAGTAAATTGGCCGATAACCGATTACCGATTAATCGCCTGTTGATAATCGGCTGACAAATTTTTTTCTGCTACCAATTTTACCATCACTGTTTTTTTATCTCTTATGCAATTCCAAGTTTAGAAATAGTAAGTAGTTTATTTCTGGCAGAAGATATTTTTTTTCCATTTTCCTAGTTTTCACAAAATAATTTCAATATTTTATCAAATTTCTTAGAACCAATTTTCATATTAGTGTCAATAATACTATTAACACATTGTTAGTTACGTTAATTGGAAATAAAAATTTATAAAAAAAGGAGGGGAGGGGGAGTGTGTGGTGAACACTCCAATTTAGGAGTATTTTTAATTCATATATTTTAGTAATTAGTCGCAGTTTAATTCAATACTTTTATTCTTTGAAAATTAGAGGTTTTCTGAAAGCACTGTGCTAAGGAGAAAACTATCGCCACATGAAAAATGTTGCATCATTGTCTATGTATATTTATTCAAAATAGGAGAATTAATTAAAAAAACACTTTATATCAACTGTGAGGATTATTATTACTGTTAATAAAGTTATTCATCATAGTTTCCTAGTGAAAGTATACTTTAAAGAATAATATCTGAAACATATTTTTCTGCCGATTATTCGGCCCGGTTTTGAAGATTATTAATAATCGGCAAAGTGGCCGATTATGGCCGATTTATCGGTACTGCGGATTAATCGGTGCACCTCTAGTTCATATGATAGTTGTTTTACAAAAAACTTTGTAAATTTCTTAATGCGCTATAATTTTCAGATTTTTTTCTTTTTGTTAGTTTATTCATTTCAAAACATGTAAGTTACCGTTAGTATTTCACTTTGCCTCATACTCCTCTACATCATTTATACAAATACAAATGTGACGACCAGCAACAGGCTCTGGGCCCAACTGGGCTGGTCCTAGTCAAATTATTGACCACAGTGAAGATCAATGGCCCTCTTAAAACTATCTACTCCCTTGCTCCTTACCTTTAAGGCCGTTCCAGTGTAAAATCGTGATAAAACTGACTTTTCGTACACACTTACAAAAAAAAACTAATCGTCGGATTACAATTAAATTTTTTTCTATAGCAGATGGATGTGTATAGAAGATGGTGCATGCGATAAATTGGAGCTGAGTTACGTATATTTGTGGAAAAATAAATGTCAAAAAGTGCTCTTCTTCAAAACGGAAAAATGACTTTCCCACAGCTACAAGAAAAATCGGCTTAATGCAGGGATTGGATTTTTTTTCTCCTGATCCATTAAAACATTTTTGACAAAATGCAACTTAAAATATTTTGTAAATATCCATATTTTTTTTTTAAAGATTCATAAACAAATCATGTTCTGAAACGTACTTGATTTAGTCCACTATTCTCATAGTTACTCAAATGCCAACAGATGGCGCAACAGAGGCGAATTTGGCACAGTGAGGGAAACATGGTGAAATCAAAAATTTTTCCGTGTAGATTCGTCGGACAAATAGCCAGTCTAAGTTTCGCTCGAAATCCTACTTGCCGGAATAGCTTAAAGCAGTCAAGCAGGTCCCTCGTTCTCTTATCAGGACGGGGCGGGGGGTGGCAATGGGCACCTGTCATCTTCTATCGTCTTGCTCCTTTTGTTCTTTTGTTCACACTCAGACCAAAGATTTCTCGCACTCGACTCGATCTCAAGCGAAATTCTTAGTCTTCCTTGCTGGAAGGGTGTTTGCATCAGGGCCGGTCTTAGGCCAATTGGACCGATTTTGCTCAATCGGGCCTCGCTCTAGCAAGGGGCCCCGCGCCGACAAATTATTTTTGCCTTTATATGAGAAAAAAAACTACATCAAAATAAAAAGCTAATTGGCAATATTTAACTCATGTTTAATCTGTTTGAAAGTATGGTGCTACGTTTAGTTCAATTTATGCTGTAGGAGCAAGAGGCCCCGCGCCGACAAATTATGTTTGCCTTTAGGTAAATGTTAATAAAAAAACTATACCAAAATAAAAAGCTAATTGGCAATATTTATCTGTTTTTTTTTAATCCGTTTGAAAGTATGGTGCTACGTTTAGTTCAATTTATGCTGTAGGAGCAAGGGGCCCCGCGCCGACAAATTATTTTTGCCTTTAGGTAAATGTTTAAAAAAAAACTATATCAAAATAAAAAGCTAATTGCAATATTTAACTGATGTTTAATCTGTTTGAAAGTATTTTGCTACGATTAGTTAGTATTTACTAAGGCCGGCCCTGGTTTGCATCACAGCAAATTAAGAAGCTATTGTCCTATATTTTCCATACGATTTTTTTTCCTACTAGCGGTACCCGCACGGATTTGCCCGTGGTATAAAATTAAAAGATCATTTTGTAATAAATTGATTCGCAGAAAGAATACTCAATTTTAGTAAAATCCAATTGTAATTCCTTTGAAGTATAATATAAAAATAGAGCCAAAACAGAAAATAAGAACAATTT
>JAXGGA010008974.1:0-53844 GCA_038373865.1 Uloborus plumipes
CAGAATTTTTCCCATTATGTATGAAATATCATTTTTATGTCAATCGTGAAAACTGTTATGGGAATGGCTGACCTAGGCTGACAAGGCGTCCGTTGGAAAGCGCCTATCAGTTTTGACAAGATATGGCAAAAAATTGTTCGTTTTTACCTATAAGTAATGCTGTGTATATACTACAAAGTGAAAATTTGTTGAATTTGGAGTTGGATTGAATGAACTATGAGTAATGAGGGGGGGGGGGAGGACTCCTTAATGATGCTCCTTTTTTTTTTTTTTTTTTTTTGACAAATGAGTCGGGAAAGCAATTTTGTCGAAACAAAAAGTTTAGAATTTTTCTGTAATGATTTCACTTGTATCAATCGTATACAATAACTTCTTGTGGACAGAAGCATGTATCTACGCTATCGATTAAACACATTTGCCATGCAAGGACCGCAAATATATCTATTTGCGTAAATGGCCCCAACCCCTTTTTTTCAATATAATATTTTTGAGAGCTTTATATACTTATTCAGAATCAGGTATCTTACCCTAATAAGCAATTTATTTGTTTATCAGTGTTATATACGCGTTTTATTTACACATAATTTAATGACATAATGGTCAAAAACATCATGAATAAGTTGAATTCAAAATTCTAATTAAAAAAAAAGCCTTATAAAACTGCGTAAACACACGCACAGACACACACATGAGCGCTCGCAAATTCCACTGCGTCTAAACGGTAACACTCAAAAGATTTTACTTACTAATTGAGGGGAAAAACTTCGTAAATCCTTGCTTCTTCCCGTAAATGCTGCCTAAATACTCAACTTACCAAAATTTAATTACCGCAAAACATTCTGGAAAAAAGTTTTAAAAAATCCGAGTTTTCGAAACAGAAACACACGTAAAACAAATACATCCAATCAGCACGTTGTTCAAAGGAAAGTAAAACTATGTTTATACACTATCTTCCTTATTTGCACTTTATGTCTAGACACTGAGGACTGAATCACAGGCAATTGTGGAAAGTTTATTTAATGAACTTTGTAAGAAGATTTTTAATATTTATAAATCGGAGATCTCATATGATTCGTTTTCAAAGCTTAACGCTGTTTCTGGACTGCACTAATGTTTTGTAACTGCACTCATGTAAGCTTTCTGAACAACGTATTTCTTTTATTTTTAAGAAAATCTGTTTTTTTTTTCTTTCTTTTTTTTAAATTTACGGCTTTAACATAATCTGACATTTCTCTATAATGTTCGTGACTTGTAAAATTAATTATAGTAAGCCATAAATCTCTGAAGTTTTAGAAGACATTTTTAGCTAGTTTTATTGAAAAGAGATCGACGATAAATTTTTAACACTATGATCTGATGGTCCTATCACCTCTGCCATTGGCATTAATCCAAGACACGATTTTTTTTCAATCTCCTAAAAGAGATGATTAATTTTAATTCATACATATATTTATATCCTACCCTTTTTAATATTTTTCAAATATAAAATTTGAAATGGATTTTATTTCAAGTTTGAAAAAATGTATTAACATATTTCTATAGTGAAATAAAATTTTATTAAAATTAATAATGATACGTATAGTCCAGTCATATTGTACAAAAAAAGTGCTAACATCACAAATCGCGATGTAGTTCTACATTTTTAATATGTTGTTCCTGTCACATTGGGTAGTGTAAATCTAAGTTTGCACCTTTCTAAAAATGTGCTCGCTGCGAAACTCGCGTAAAACAGCGAAATGTTCCGACTTTTTTCAGTTTTTCCTTTATAACTCTTAAACCATGCATTTTTTGATGTTATATGTGGGTATTCATTTTAAAGAACACTAAATTGCAAAAATTTAAGCTCAAATGGCGCCATGTAGAACTAATAGTTTCGGTGATATCGTACTTCAAAATCTGGTCATTTTTTGCGAAAAATGAAAAAAAATTATGCTTTGATCATACTTTGGACCAAATATCGAAATAAATTCCTATTCTACAAAACAAAACATGGACATGTAATTATAGTATGTTTAATCAGCTTTCGCTAAGGCCTAAACAAAAGTCTGTAGGTTCAATATTTCTTTAGCAATCGCGAAAAAACAAATATTTGACAACTTTATTTTTTTTTAAAGGAGAAAAATTGTTTTATAATAAGAGTAGGAGGGCACTGGACAACTGAAAAATGCGTAGAATGCTATAAAAATGGTAACACTGTATTAAAATATTGTTTTTATAATTAAAAAATAAGTTATAAAGGAAAAACTGAAAAAAGTCGGAAAATATCGCAGTTTTTCGCGAGTTTCGCAGCGAGCACAGGTTTTAGAAATGTGCAAACTCGGATTTACACTACCCTATATGATCCAAACAACATATTAAAAATTTAGAACAACATCGCTATTTGCGATTTTAATGTCTAATATGACTGGACTAGTATGACATAGAAGTTCAACAATTTTCAAAAGTTTGCACTTAATTTAATATTTCAGTAAGTATTTCATGCTTTTATTATTTATTTTAAAGATAACTCATTTACACGATGTTTTAAAGGTTTTCTTTATAACAAAGTAGTAAACTGTAAAATATACGTATTTACAATGCGTTTATATAAAAAGCAAAAGAACTTGTGAACCTGTAAACATTAATTAAAGCTCAGCTTACTAATATTCTTTGAACGTTTCAACCAAAACCAAGTTTATGCTCCCCTCTCTCTCTCCAGTAATTTTTTGAGAGGCCCTTGCGGGTTATTACCCCAGTCCTCTCTCATAGCGGTGTTGCACTGTTGCACTGTTTGTGCAAGAATGATTTCTTATGAAACAAGCCTGCCAAGAGCATCTTAGGCATGTTCAATAGGATTTAGGCCGAGAAAGTAAGCAGATCACTGTATACGTAGCATATTTTCACTTTAAAGTATGTCCAATACCCAAACGCTTCTATATGGCCATGCATTATCCGGACCAACAGAACCACTAAAAATACGAACATGTCCCAGTTTTATCCATTACCGATGCGATGTAATGCATAATTGTTCAAAGATGTGAAGCGGTGTTCTGCCATTGTGCACGATGGCTGCCCACACCATTGCTTCTGGGCCGTACGGACACGTTCACAAACTGTGAACTTTTGTGCATAATATTTTCTACGCTCTCTCCACTGCAGTGAGGGGCCAGAATCACTTGTCATACTGGAACGAGATTCGTCGGAAAACATCACTCTAGACCAACTTTGGTGATTCTAACTGACATGTTCATATCAACAGCTTAATCTATCCCGATAATGGATTGGTTGAAGCCTGATGCAACCCCCCCTCCCATATAAGAGCTTCCGTTCATATAAACCAACTTCATTTTATCGCTGTGAGATGGTTCTTGAATAAACTTGAGCACCGCGGCTGCAAGGTTAGAAGTTTTCTGTCCAGAAATAAAAGTCGTATTCTTTTTTTTTTGTCACGAGGGCTGCATAACGACCCACTGAAGGTGTAGTGCTCTTATTACGTCCCCTGGCCTGCCTTTACAAAACATTTCCACCTTCATCGACCTTCTTTAAAAGCGAGATGACACTTTTTGATACACCCATTGCAGCGGCTACAGTGATTCCGATCAGTGGTGACCCTTGACACCGGATTCCAGTCGTACAACTGTTCTTCCACGATCGTAGGTACTCAAATGATGCCTTGCTGACATTTTGCGTTTAATGCTTGCAAGATCCAAACAGAATTTCAGAGGAAAGAAATTTAAACATTAAGAATTATTTTTGTCAAACATAAAATAACTTGAATTTTCGTACGAATAATGATTTGGAATGCACTGTCTTTTACATAGATAACGAGTCTTGATCTACCACGTATTTCGAACTTGAATAGACTTTCATTGGCTTGCTATTTGAGACGCAATTTTGCATAAATCACTTGTTTCTCAGCAACTGTCAAGCAGTGTAGTAATGAAAAAACATCATTATGTTTAAAATTTAAACTGTATCTGATTTTCAAAAATAACTTAAATCATTAAAATTTTAGACACGAATGAATATAGAAAAAAGTAAAAGGTTTGGATGCAATTATTTCTCTTTTTTGCGCATTTCAAATAATGTAATGTTTACAAAGAATGTATGACCTTTAACATGAATCTTTGGATAACTTGTAAATAAAAGGAACAGTTGTGCTTAGATATTTGATTATTAACTAAAACGCTTAAATTATTTAATTAAGGTTAAGACAGGTGTTAAAGAATTGAAATTTCCTCGGTACATTTCTGAAACAAATTTCAATATAAATTTATTCCTAGTTTGCAAATATAATGAATACAATTCCAGGAATGGGAAAATATTTGAACGATTGAAAGGGTTTGATCATCCAATCATTTAAAAAATATATATATCTATAATGGATGTCATCTCTGTCATCATTATCTTCAAATATTTTCTACATGAAAAACAAAACACGAATAATGGTTCCTTAGAATGTGCAAACGTGTTAAATATTGACAGAGATTTTATCCAACGAAGCAATTTCCTCGCATTAGTCAACGATTTTTCTAAAGGAAACTATAAATGCTAAATACACCCTTTGGATTCAGAGAAAACTTTTGCGTTTAAAGAGTTTTATTAGAATAGTTAAGAATATAGTTATTTAACGGCATTTTAATTACAAACCTACAGTCTCAGTGATTAAAAAAACACTAAATATGTTTTAAATACTGTCAAGTTTTAACCTTTTCCTATTTTACCTTCAGGTTTAGCCAGCGTAGTAATTAATGCTTGTCCCAGTTTTAAACGAGCCATGTGAGTTTTTTTTTATTATTATTTACTTTACTGCAAAAAAGGAAATTAAAACAGAAAAACTGAAAAGGTACATTAAAGTTTTATTAAGAAAGAAATAAACCTGTATACAAAATTAAAAGTAAGGTTATGGGATGAGGGAAGAGAGGTATGTCTGTTTGTCAGTCCGTACATTTGACAATTCGCATATGTTTCTCTCTACCTTTCCTCCTAATAAATTGAAAAGAAACGTCCAAATTAGAGCAAAATATTTTTATTCAAAGGGATAACGCTAATAACACCATATTGCTTTTTCTTTTCCGTGTTTTTCTATCTCTTTTTGTAAAGATTTAAATTAAAAACCGGTCATAGCATTAGGCTGTGTAGGGTTTGCTAAATCCCTTACATAACCTACACCAACCGCAAGTTCAAGACAAACATAGACTGCCCTTCATACTGAATGGAAAGTAGAAATCGGCTGTCATAATCGATAAAGATGTGATTCAAAAGCTTTAAAAGTTTTAAAATTAGCTTATTTAACTATAGCAGTTTAAAATGAAATAGCTTCTGTTAAACCTAACATATAAGAAACACAATAATCCTTATTGATAGGAAGCAAAGACATTTTTTCATTTAATATGTACATATAGGTGCTTATACCAAACATATTTTATTATCTTAGCATATATTTTAACTTTAAATGTAAGTATCGTCAATTAAAAAAACAATACACGAATAATAGTAGTAAAAGAGTATACATTTAGCATGATTTATACAAGACACATTTTCTTGACAAATATTTAAATAGAACTCTAGATTTAGGTCAAAATGAATGGCAACATTACACATGCGATTCAATGAAAATCCGTAACGCTATTCTAACCTTGTAGCATTTAACGAAATATAAAAGATTGGTCATTTCTAAACTGTGGCAAACTGAACAATCAAGCATGCAACATCGATGCGTTTCTGTTGTGCGATTGTACCTATTATTCAAAACACATGCCTTTGATTTCCATGAATTTTACTCTTACAACAAAGCTATGAGTTGTGGGACTCATAGACTGTTCTTTATCCGATAAATTGGATAGATGTACTTAGCCTGGAAGGGTCATTTGTCATTTCATGTATTAGTTGGAGAAAGAAACATGGTAAACTATTGATCGGGATTATTTATAGTAAATATGCAAAGACTTGTGTGAATGATAAAAATGTTAGGTATATGGACTCAAGTCCTGGTAAATGTCGCGCTAATGCAAGTGATGTATGATCTTTGTGCTGCACAACCAATTTTACTGAATACTTTTCCTTACACAAGGGACTATTTAAACAATTTACTGTTGCTCTTTGTCGTTGCTCGAGATGAAATTTTTTTCTACTATAATTATTGTTCAATAAAGACTGATTGTGTTTTTTTTTTCAGGGTTATTTCAAACCTAAGGCACAAAAAACGCATAATGCTCGTGTTGTGAGATGAGTGAAAACTAGTTATGAGGTCATTAATGTGACCTTGGCAGCCATCCAAATACTTACAGCTTCGTTTTCGCCTACAAAAAAGGGAAACTACGCGTGGTGATCAAACAGAACGTTGTGTTGAAATTTTGGATTTTTGATTTTAAAAAAAGCAGCAACTGAAGTATATATGATGTTCCAAAAAGTTGATCGAGAGTGTTAAGCAATTTTATTTTATTGTTTCCGGATTTAATGCTACAGTACAACTGTGGTTTAAAATCACACAATAACTTCAGATTATATGTTCTTTAAAAGTTGAATCAAAATCAATCGTTAAAAAAAGTCAACGCAAAACAACAAAGCCCATAGCAGGGTCGAACTTACGATCATCGCGTTTCTAACGCAACGCTCTGTCCGACCCCGTTACTGCATCAGTTTCCGAGTGCTGTTCATTGAAGTAATGTGTAATTAAAGAAAAAAAAAAGTTGTTTTATGAATCAAAAACAATTTTTAAACCATTTGTCCGTTTTTCGTCAATGGCTGGTACAATAAGGTTTAAAATGAGCGATAAATCATTAAATTTGATAAAATTTGGAAGTTCTTACGTAATAACAGAAAACCTGCTAGAGAAATAAGAAATAGGAATATTATGCGAGACGTTGAAATGCATTTATCAAACATTAACCAAGTTCAGAAACAAAATTTAACTTCACCTACTTTTTTTAAATTAACAAAACCCATCATATCAAAATCTTCTTCAAATTCGGATAAAATAATCCAAAATATATAAGATTAGTTGTCTACTATTATTACATACATGATGTACTTAATTACTGCATTTAATCAAAATAATAATACAATATGATCCGTTTTTATCTCCTAATATACTCGGATACTTAATCTCATATTGATCCGAATAATTTAGCCATTAAATCACTTAAACCGATTTCAGGACTAAACGGACTCGAAACTTACAATTTAACTCCTTGTTTATTGCATATTATTTACTGAATGTTCAAACATTAACTGCTGATTTGCTAATCCTCATACTTTACAGTGGATCATTAGCCCATATGGATAAAGGCCAATAACTACCCTACTTGTTTAAAATAAGGCATGAAATTGCATAGGAAAATTAGTTGTAGTTTGACGATGAGAGAATTTGAAGCGCAATAGAAATCATTCCAGAATTATAAACACTATATACAAAGCTAAAAATAATCTGCGGAAAATATGGAAATAAAAAATGCTTTTAAAATTTTTTAAAGATTTCTGCAGATTTTAGAAGACAAAAGAATATAATCTGCAGAAAATCTACAAAATATATTTTTTTTTCTTTTAGTTTTCTCTTAGTTTTCTGCAGATTTTTTTCCTGATATATATATATATATATATATATATATATATATATATATATATATATATATATATATATATATATATATATACACTCAAGAGCCAAAATATTATGACGACCTTTACATTTTTATATGAACTCGCCTGGATGACGTTTAAGACACGTGATCAGGTTTAAGTGGTATTTAACTGCTGCTGGAGAGTCTGAAGAATCATTCTTTCACTTACTAGAGTGTGTTATGGGCAAGACTGCGGATGCAAGCGACTTTGATAGAGGGCAGATTGTAATGTCACGAAGGCTCGGAACAAGTATTTCCAAAACTGCAAGATTCGTGGGTTTTTCGCGATCTGCAGTTGTTAGTACTAGGGATGCACCGATTAATCGGCAGTACCGATTAATCGGCCATAATCGGCCACTTTGCCGATTATTAATAATCGGTAAAATGTTGCCGATTAATCGGCGGAAAAAATATTTTTTAAATATGTTTTTAAAGTATAATTTTACTAAGAAATTTTGATAAGCAATATTATCAACTGTAAAAAAAATAATTTTCTGCAATCCTTACTATGTAGTATGACAGTGTACAGAGTAAATACAAAACAAATAGTTCATTCAGTGCATAAAACTGAATTCTATATCAAAAGATAGCCCACACGGCTGCTATTCATATGACACTATTAGGAATAATTAAATTCTTGAACTTTTAAATTGAAATACAAAAACATGAATATTTCATATTGTTTATAATTAGTCAAATTATGGTCTAAATAAAATTACTTTTTATGTGTCTTGAAAAAGAAACAAAGCTGAAAAAATTTATAAACAAGAACTTTTTTTTTTCAAACAAACGTACAACGCGTAGCAGGAGAGTGCAATGAGTAAAAATAAAAAAAATTCCAAGAAGGTAATATAAAAAAAAATAATTCTCACAGTTATTATAAATTTTTTAGTTAATTATTTTTTTCAGTTTTGAATAAATGCACACATAGAGACAATTTTGCTATATTTTTTATGTGTCAATACTTTTTTTCTTATCATAAAGCTTTTTGAAAACCTCTAATTTTCACAAAGAATAAGTCTTGATTTAGCGGCTTCTAATAATTGAAAAATAAATTTGAATTGAAAGATCTCCTAAATTAAAGTTCTCGCACCAAGTAATAAATAATTCCTATTTTTTCTTTTTTTAATTTCATGTCTAGTTACCATAATTAACAACGTGTTAAATATGTTATGTGTGAACGTAATTTTATTAACAATAATATCGGCTCAAAGGTTTAAAAATTGGTTTACTGAACTTGAATAAAATTTTGAATTTATCTTGAGAGAGTTAGGAAAAAATAATTTTTTTTCTCAAAAAAAAATTAGTAACTATTTCTAAAATCGGAATCGTAAAAGAAAGGAAAACAGTGATG
Organism: Uloborus plumipes; assembly: GCA_038373865.1. Classification (NCBI taxonomy): domain Eukaryota; kingdom Metazoa; phylum Arthropoda; class Arachnida; order Araneae; family Uloboridae; genus Uloborus; species Uloborus plumipes. The sequence continues at coordinate 8,956 of JAXGGA010008974.1, forward strand.
ATGATATTGGTAGTATTAAAAATAATCAATTTGATCATTAATCGGCTTGGCCGATTAATCGGCCGATTATCAATAGCCGATTAATTGGTAATCGGTAATCGGCCAATTTGCTTATCGGTGCATCCCTAGTTAGTACTTATGAAAAATGGATGAATGACGGTGAATCCAGCAGTAGACGACATGGTGTTGGACGTCCACGCGTAGTCAAAGAAAAATGTCGTCATAAACAGTCTCGGTTGGTGAATTAAAACCGGAGTCAGACAGCGACGTAGCTGACAGCCCAATACAATGCAGGGCCAAGTAGAATATTATCGGAGCACGCTGTTCAGCGGACACTGTTGGATATGGGGCTACGCAGCAAACGTCCCACTCGTGTACCTTTGCTGTCCAAGCGTCATCGCCAACAACGCTTACGCTGGGCCCGGGAACATCGCGACTGGTCCATGGATCAGTGAGAGAGAGTTGCCTGGTCAGATGAATCACGGTTTACTATTCATCACGCCAACGTTCGTGTCAGAATACGGCGTCTTTCAGGCGAACAGTTGCTCTCTCAATACACAGTAGGTTATACACAGGCCGGTGGTGGCGGTATTATGCTTTGAGTGACGTTCTCTTGGGCGTCTCAGGGACCCGTGCTTGTGGTAGAGCAGACCATGAATGCTAGAGGGTATCTGCATATCATTGCGGACCAGTTACACCCTTACATGGACTCTGTTTTTCCAACTGGAAATTTAATTTTCCAGCAGAACAACGGCCCATGTCATAAATCTCAAATTGCGTTGAAGTTGTTCGAGGAACATGCTGCTGAATTCCAGTTAATGTCCTGACCACCTAACTCACCGGATCTGAATCCGATAGGACACATTTGGGATGTCATGGGACGGCAGCTCAGAGCTCAAAGGCCACCAAGTTACGATATCTCGGGTTTGCGGGACCGTTACTTAAACATCTGGTACAATCTGTCTCCGTAACTCTACTAAATTGTAGCATCCATGCTATTGCAAGTTTTAGCTGTGTTGCGGGCTAAAAGTGGGCCAACTCGTTATTAAGAGGTGGTCATAATCTCTTGGCTCTTGAGTGTATGTGTGTGTGTATACTCGTTTTTCCTTCTTAAAAAACCGATGCCATATTCTTTTTTAAAGAACTGCATGTGAATTATTATGCAAAAATATCTACAACAGATTTTTTGGGGTCTCTAAATCTGAAACTACAATAAATTTCTTAGCTTCTTTTTTTTTTTTTTTTTTACTGTATAAATTATAAAAACGCATTTTTTATATTTTTATGTAATTGTATTTAACTAAAATAAAGTAGCAGTATAGTTACTGAAGCCTAACCTTTATCTAAAAAAAGAGACAAAAGCGAGAGGGTCACCCTAGTGTGTCGGTCACGGTAATATCAATGACACTATGCAAAAAAAAAAAAAAATATTTTTTTTTTACAGTATAATACTGAAAGCACAGGTTTCAGTTTAAAACTGTAAAATGCACAGTAATAAACTGTAAAACTAGTTGCTTTTACAGTTTACTACTGTAAAATTGACAATTTTACAGTTGATTGCTGTAAATTAGCAATTTTACAGTGTAATACCATAAAATTAGCTGTAGAGCCAATATTTTGAAAAGTGCTAATTTGAAGTTGGGGTTTCCTTATTAAAAAAAAATTTGCAGAAAAAAATTAGCAATGGATTCTAAGTCTAAATTGGGTCTAAATGCAAGAAAAAAAAAAGGGGGGGAGGTCAAGGAAGTTATTTACCCCCTCCTTAGATTACTCATTTTTTTAAGCCGTTACAGATCTGATGAGTGTTACGGATCTGATGTTACTATGAGCTACATGTCTGAGTTTATGCTTTCAGTTTTCATGAACATCTTTAAAAATGATATCACTTCCTTGCATTTTTAACATAGAATTAAGATAATTATATTAAAAAAAATATAAATATAAGCTAAAGAATCAAATTTCATTATAAAAAAGCATTTCTTGGAAATAAAAATGAGCGAAGTTTTTAGATAAAATACATTATGAGATTACTAAATCCAAGATAATAAAACATTTGCTTTGTATTGAAACAACACACAACTTTAACTTTTTCAACACACAACTCTGCTGCTTGCTTTTCTTTAATTAGTTGCAGGAAATTTAATTTCTTGATCAGAAATTCAAATTTAGCATGCGCGTTATTATCTAGTTATTTAGCGAAGTTATGAGAAATTGAAACACCAAAAAAAAAATAAATAAATAAATAAAATAAATAATGAATAAAATAATAATAATTAATTAACTTAATTTCTGCAGTGTCAATTTTTCTTATTTTATTAACTTCTATTGTCAGGTCATACAAACCACAAATGAAGCAATTGTACTAAAACTCATTGCTTTTCATTTTTAAGAACAAAAATATTCAATTATATGGCTAAAACCTATTATTCTTGCTTTTTAATAATTCTGAAACGTGAGAGTTAGTTCGGTAACATAGGCGCTGTTTTTCAATGTTACCGCTCTGACTGTTACCGATCTGACAAACCGACAGAGCTTAATTTTTATTTCCGAGTCGATCGCGCTAAACCAAAATCAAACACGTGGTTTTTCACTTGCAATATAGGAATATACTTATGTATAAAATAACTTTTAAAATAATAAAAACTGCGCATTTTAGCGCATGTTACCGATCTGATGACTTAAATGACACACATTTTATAAAACCAACCTGCAATTTTAGATGCAGAAATGCAAATTTTTAGTTATGCTGCTATAAAACATCACACCAGGTACTCAGTATCACGTGGTTATCAGTGCAGGAAATGATTTTTGGAGCCTAAATATAGATCGGAAGTTATTGTTACCGCTCTAACGGAGAACTGAGGGACACGCTTTATTTGCGTCGGCTAGAAAATCAGAAATTGATTAAAACAAAATGAAGTAAAATATTAACAAAGGGGTAAAAATAGAAACTTTTTTGTGCAAGTGCGTTTTTTTTTGGGAAGTTAGAAAGTGCGCATGACCTGTTTGCATGCTAAGCTTTGCTACTGAGGACACGTTACCGATCTGATTTTTGAAATATTAAAAAAAAGTTTCTGAAGAAAAAAAAAATCAGATGTTATTAGATGAAATGAAAGCAAAACCTTATCTTCTTTCTGGGGAAAATTATTTTTTCAACTAGTTATTTAAATACTAATGAAAATTCACTTGAGACTCAAATTAGCACTTTTCTAAATATTAGCTCTGTATTATACTGTAAAAAAACAGTATAATGCTGGAAGCAGAGGTTCCAGTTTAAAACTGTCAAATGCACAGTAATATATGAGCGATTCCATACCAAATCACCGAATGGGGGTCGCACGACCGACTCGGATTTTTTTTTAATTTGGTACACAGATTGATGGTATAGAGGTATGAAAAAGCCCAAAAGGAAAGTTACCTGCTCCACTTATTTTCTGAGATATATGCGCTCAAAGTTTGTCCGCCACGTCAAAATACTAAAAAAGTGATGTTATTTAATCATTTTTTATAAAAAATTGTACTCATGCAAAATAAAAGTGTTAGATATCTATGGAAACTAGTTACTCCAGGCATTTTGAAAAAAAATACTAGAACGTTCATAATGAAAATTGCCAAGGTACAGGGCTATTTGAAGTTGTCACCACAAAAACTTGATTTTGCAGATTTTGCTAAAAATCAGGCATTTATTACAAAAAAGGGCAAACAAAACCAAAGGTTTTCTCACTTTCTGGTAGTGTACAGGTCCTCCCTGTAAATTGCTACGCAATAAATTTTTTGGGTTTCTCACTCCTTCTTGGAAATATTTTAGCTTAAAAATAAGCCGTAAGGCAAAAAATGCGTTTTTGGACATCTTGGCAGCCATTTTTCTCATAAAGGGGGAGCAGTAGAAACTTTAATTTTTTTTTTAAACAAGCCACTGATATGCTAGCTATTCACAGGAAAAGAGTTTACTTTTGGTTATTTCTCCCATTAAGAGATATCCTGCTGACAGTATATGCATGTTTTTCGCGACGACCATATGCTTTTGTTCCCCCTCTCATGGACTTAAAATTAATTAAACCAAAAAATAATGATATATTTATTATTATCTGTATTATCTACCCAATATGTCATGAAATTTAATTTATTAAATCATTGAACAATAAATTAGATAATTGATGAAAAAAAGAAAAAGTATTTCTCTGATGCCTGAGCATTATGCATTCATAATTATAAAGCACTAAATACTTTCTTGAGAAATTAATTAACATAAATGAGCTCTAAATATTTATATCATAAGCAATACCCAATCTTGTGATTGGGATACTCCTGTTTTTAATTGAAGAATTTCTTGAATATCACATGAATATCAGGAAAATAAATGAGGTCTTTTCGTTTGATGTAGGAAATGACAAATTTCATTTGATGGGCTACTAACTGAGCATGGTGATAAAGAGCTATTAATTTCAGCATCGAATTCCATTTTACCTTATTAACAGTTAAATATTTACAAAATAATTAAATAAATAATTTAATATAAAGCCATGCTTGAAGAATTAAAATTAGTGCAACTAATTTATTCCCATACTGATCTTTACAAAATTGACATGCGTTGAGCACTGATAAGAACTGACACGAAAAAGTTTACTCACTAAAATATTAGTTCACAGATACTATAAAGCATACATTCTATTTTCCACAAAATAATACTGCAACAAAGAACAAGGGTATCCTCCTGTTTATAGCCATCAATCAGGAACATCCAATCACAAGATTGGGTATTGCCTATGAGATAAATATTCGAAGCTCCTTTATTTTAATTGATTTTTCAAAAAATTCTTTAGTACCTACCCCTTTAAACCCTTGTTCTTTGTTGCAGTATTATTTTGTAGAAAATAGAATGTACGCTTTATAGTATCTGTGAAGTAGTATTTTAGTGAGTAAACTTATTCTTGTCAGTTCTTATCAGTGCTCAACACATGTCAGTTTTATAAAGATCAGTATGGGAATAAATTAGTTGCACTAATTTTAATTCTTCAAGCATGGCTTTATATTAAATTATTTATTTAATTATTTTATAAATATTTAACTGTTAATAAGGTAAAATGGAATTCGATGCTGAAATTAATAGCTCTTTATCACCATGCTCAGTTAGTGACCCATCAAATGAAATTTGTCATAAAGTATCCTACATCAAACGAAAAGACCTCATTTATTTTCCTGATATTCATGTGATATTCAAGAAATTCTTCAATTAAAAACAGGAGTATCCCAATCACAAGATTGGGTATTGCTTATAATATAACTATTTAGAGCTCATTTATGTTAATTAATTTCTCAAGAAAGTATTTAGTGCTTTATAATTATGAATGCATAATGCTCAGGCATCAGAGAAATACTTTTTCTTTTTTTCATCAATTATCTAATTTATTGTTCAATGATTTAATAAATTAAATTTCATGACATATTGGGTAGATAATACAGCTAATAATAAATATATCATTATTTTTTGGTTTAATTAATTTTAAGTCCATGAGAGGGGAACAAAAGCATATGGTCGTCGCGAAAAACATGCATATACTGTCAGCAGGATATCTCTTAATGGGAGAAATAACCAAAAGTAAACTCTTTTCCTGTGAATAGCTAGCATATCAGTGGCTTGTTTAAAAAAAAATTAAAGTTTCTACTGCTCCCCCTTTATGAGAAAAATGGCTGCCAAGATGGCCAAAAACGCATTTTTTGCCTTACGGCTTATTTTTAAGCTAAAATATTTCCAAGAAGGAGTGAGAAACCCAAAAAATTTATTGCGTAGCAATTTACAGGGAGGACCTGTACACTACCAGAAAGTGAGAAAACCCTTGGTTTTGTTTGCCTTTTTTTGTAATAAATGCCTGAATTTTAGCAAAATCTGCAAAATCAAGTTTTTGTGGTGACAACTTCAAAGAGCCCTGTACCTTGGCAATTTTCATTATGAACGTTCTAGTATTTTTTTTCAGAATGCCTGGAGTAACTAGTTTCCTTAGATATCTAACACTCTTATTTTGCATGAGTACGATTTTTTATAAAAAATGATTAAATAACATCACTTTTTTAGTATTTTGACGTGGCGGACAAACTTTGAGGGCATGTATCTCAGAAAATAAGTGGAGCAGGTAACTTTCCTTTTGGGCTTTTTCATACCTCTATACCATCAATCTGTGTACCAAATTAAAAAAAAATCCGAGTCGGTCGTGCGACCAACTTTTTTTTTTTTCGGTGATTTGGTATGGAATCGCTCATATGCTAGTTATACGGCTGTAAAATGCTAGTTATACAACTAGCATTTTACAGTTTATTACTGTAGAATTACAATAAAATTAGCTGTATTATACTGTAAAAACAACATTTATTTTTTACAGTGTAGGTTTCAGAAACTTAGAGCGAGATGACGTCCTTACAACGTTACTAAGAGACGAGACATTAACACTTCGACTGCCAAGCTACAATAACTTCGTAGCACATGAGATGGGCCAGAAACAGTTTCCCTGTCAGCCAGTATTTTGCCTTACTGGTACCTCCTACGACACATGTTAGTGTACTGCACAGTGCACATACATTAAAATCTGTTCAAAAACGGCAACTACGAGATAACTCAAAGTCAATTCCGTCGGGTAAATGACACGTTACGAATTATTTCGTAGTTGGATATTCAACGCATTATATGCTATGGCCACGTAGCAGTGAACTCATAGGAAAAGTGTCACAAACTTGTCAGCGTGACTGATGCGAGAAGGGACACAGTTCAGTCTTTTTAAATGACCACTGTGTTACTAGCAGTAACTTCACTACAACTTTCCTAAGACACGCTAGGATATTACGATTTTAGGTTATCAAATGGACACGGTAACTAAGCAGTATTGCAAACATTAGGGTAGATTGTGAGAAGACTCATTGTTTTCAATACATAAAATAACATATTGGTTATATTTTTAACCTGCAAATTTATCAACAAAATATACAGTTTTTTAATTCATAAAAAAAAGATTAGTTTTTGAAAACACTTTTTTGCCTATAAAAATTATAATTTAAAAGCCTTTACATTTCGGCATCTCACCTCAATATTAGAGTAAGTTGACCGATACTTTGAAGACATGACATTTAATCTCGGGTATGAACCTAAAGAAAATTTTTAATTTATATCCAAGAAAGTACATTCAGGTTAAAACCCTATTAAATAGTTTTGACGCCCAGCAGCCTGAAACTTTTCTATGTTCATATTTCATTTAAAGAAACAACTTTGTTTAAAGGGCCTGTGATATATATATTTGTTATACTGTCAGTTCAAATAACTGCATATAAAGTAGCATTAATTATTTAAAAGCATAAATATCTCAAATGTGTTTGAGAAAAAAGTAAAGACTCAGTATGTACTATGTTTCAAAATTTATTAGTGAACCAGTTTAAAGTTTCTGACTTATATACAATTACTTTTTACTGCTATCATAATTTATACACGACACAGATTGAAATGTTAGTTTTCTCAAAGATAAATAAATATAATACGCATAGAAAAGGCCATACATGTAAGCATATTCATGTAAGCACTTATCTTACTAAGTTCATATATCCTTTTAAATAAAGTGCTTTGTCCCATAATAAAACGGAATTTTAACAGCTAAAGGTTGAGAATACTAATACGTTTGAAATATTGGAAAATAACACACATATTTGTTAGTTCAAATCCATATATATATATTCTAATTTGGTACTCTGTTACTCAGACATATGCATAATTAAAACATACTGTTCTTAGGTTTGAAATATAAAGAGGTCTTTACTTACATACAAAGTTATATAGACGATAAACACTTGATGATTTTTAGCGTTCCACTTTCATCCTTGCTTATAACCCAATAGTGTTGCCAGATTGACAGAATATTTTTTTTTTCTACTTCTTATGGTATTACCTTTCTAAAAAACATCACTGCCAAAAATACCCGACGGTATATTTATGAAGAATTTCTTCGTACGTTCAAGAAGTTTTCTTCCGAATCACCCCAGTTCTGATAGACCCCGTTTTACGGTACTGTGCATTTTAGTTTTAATGCTTCCAGTATTATACTGTAAGAAAACAGTTTATTTTTCGCAGCCTAAAAAATTACATGCTATATATTCATGATATAATAAAATGATGCCCTTTTACTCAAGATAGCTTAAATAACGTGTAAATATTAAAAAAAAAAAGCTTCTAAGCAAGGCCGTTTTTTAACGAGCAATTAGTTTTCAATAAAAAATGAAATATTTTTAAAGAAAAATACTAAACCAGGAATATTTTCAGAGAAGTTCTTTCTTCCGCTTAAAACTTTCCGAAAAACATTTTGTTTTTAAAATCAATATTTATATTTACCAATGCTAATTATTTTACCCTTATTTCGATCAACTGAAAGATTTACTATCGGATGAAGTTCAAAATCATTTGTTTTCAAACATCTGGTCCTGCTGCGATTTTTTCTTGTTCTTAGGATGGAATGGCTTGAGAAAAAGAATTGTGACTAAAAGAATTTGTCTGATGGAAGTAATGGAGGAAGGATTGTCTTTTCTGACGAAAATGGAAGAAACGGAATGAATTTCATGCATCATTTATAGTACATAGAAAGGAAAAATATTTCAAACGTCAAAAGTTTTCTATAAACAAAAAGAATGTTTTTGATTGCCTAGCTATGCAATCGAAGCAATTTGAGTTTTATTGTATTTTAATACATTTCTGCGGAAACGTATTTTTCAAGATAAAAATCGGCCCCAATTCTTTTGTTTTCGTACCACATTTATATTAGAATTAAAATCACTATTCTGGTCTTACTATGTCAAAGATGTTTTAGATTCTGATTTTTACAAATTATACTAAGCTAAGAAATTAGGCTTAAGTTTCTGCACTCTTTTATTTGTATGTATAAAACAACCTACAGACTCAAAAGGTATTTTATTACGGCTACGTTCAATAGAAATATTTCTCATAGCATTGGTCACATGACAAAAAGAGGGGACATTACTATGGCAAATTACATTCACATAAAATTAGTTACACTTAGTTTTATTAGTTTATTAATGCAATTATTTTTTAGTTTTTTTCTTTTGAACCTTTAAAAATAGTTCCCAATTAAATGCCTTTTACGTTATTTCCATGCTTATTTGTGACGTTTAAGCGAGTACGAAACACGTTAGATAGGGTAAGTGCTCCAGTAGTCGGCCAGTCTCCAGTAGTCGGCCACAATGACATAAAACTCCTCATAAATAGTACATTTTTAATTCAAAATCAGATATGACGCATTCACACATTCGTGCACCTATCTTCAATCATCAACCAGTGGCAGTTAAGTTTTGGGTACTTTTTTTGAATAAGTAATGAGTCATTTCATTTTGAATGGTGTGCCCGTCATTCAAGATTGCGATTCTGCTTATTTTTCAGCTAAGATGATTCTGTGGCCGACTACTGGAGCATTTACTAGTGTTGACAACAGCTTGGATTTTAACTTTTTTTTTTTTTTTTCTGAAACAAGTAACGTGATTCACTATCAGAAAGGTTCTTTCTAAAGTTTTAGCTTGTTTTTGTTGCTGTATTGATAGCTGAAAGTTCTATGTTAGCCAAGATCAACAAAAGATCTCTTAAATGGCCGACTACTGGAGCACTTGCCCTATCAGATGCTAAAACTTCACGTACAGCTGCAAGTATCGGTAAAAATGTAGATCCATCCTCAAAGGGAGAAAAAGGCACCAACATTGACATAGGTATAGTAAACCGACGTACCAGTGGCTGTAAGTCACACCAGTGGAGTCACTTAGAGCAGATATAAGTGACTATCGTGAGCACTCTTGTGGTGACACTTATGGTTCTGGTCTGCCTCTGGTATTTGGCTTCTGCTCCTCCTGGTGGCAGCGTCCATACCCCCCCCCAAACACCTATCTTAATTCGTGACTGCGAAAAACTTAGTTCAAATTCAAGGTGTCAAAATTCGATAAATTTACATGTATAATGTAGAGCGGCCAGTGAATTAACACTTCAAGTAAATGAACACCTCGTAATTTTTATGAAAAAAATATTTTTTTAAACATGTTTCTTTGATAAACAGGCAGTAGTAACTTCCATCCACATATCTGTACCTCAGAACCAGACTAACGTAAGTCCACTTTCGTCATTTTTCAGTAGAGGGGAAAAACTATGTATTCGACAATCGTTTTTCCCCCTCTACCGAAAAATGACGAAAATGGACTTACGTTAGTCTGGTTCTGAGGTACAGATATTTACAAAAAGAAAATGACTAAAAAATGCATTTGTCTTTTGCTGAGGGTGTTCATTTACTATGTTGAGGCAGTTTTCTCCTTTCAACACCCCAAAAAACGTGATGCAGAACCATAAAATTCGCACAATATTAAATATATATATATATATATATATATATACACTGCGATTCAAAAGTTTAGACAAAATGCGAATATGTGAATAAAAAGAAAACTATTCAACGAAATGCTTTCAAATTTCTACTGCGGGTACACAATATGGTCCAAAAAACGTGTCTGGAGTTCTTATAACTATAACTGGAATAAAATTTTGGATATTACAGAAGATAGTTTTTTACATTGTTGCAAAAGTTTAGACAATAGTCAGATTTTATGCAAATATCCCTCGAAATGTGATTGGTGGAGGAAATGCGGGACTGTATTATTCATTTATAAAGTGCAGAAATTGCTGAACAAATAATCAAAATCTCAAAAGCTCTTTAGTTCTCGTGTAAAGAAGATGAGAAAGTTTTGAAGCCGAAATTTGAAAATGAACCTACTTTATTAATTTTTTGTCTTTTAAATCGGCTCTAGTATGGTAGTACATTGTTTTTTACTTTGTGGAGAGCAAATTCAGACATGCGTATCGATCAAAAAGTCCAAGAAAAATGATATTTCTTAAGGATGAAGGAATTGAAAAAACGGCTCAGACTGACGATTCGCCCCTTAATCCTACAAAACTTCAACTTGGGTCAAAAACAGCACGTGACAGCATTAGTAGATGAACATCTGAATCGGAATGCATAAAAAAAACAAAGAATTGTGCCTGAGCCTTTTAGGACAGAGTGTCCCAAATAAGCCAGATTTTAATGTGAAAAGCAGCATATGTATCATCGTGACTAAAAAATGAATGGCACTTTCTTTGATAAAAAGTATTAAAATTGGAATGGCCTAGATGGATTACAATTCTTTTCGCTGGACTTGAGAAATATCCAATGATCATATGCTGTGCTGCTTTTACCAATAAAATCTGGCTTATTTGGGACACTCTGTCCTAAAAGGTTCAGGCACAATTCTTTGTTTTTTTTATGCATTCCGATTCAGATGTTCATCTACTTATGATGCCACGTGCTGTTTTTGACCCAAGTTGAAGTTTTGTAGGATTAAGGGGCGAATCGTCAGTCTGAGCCGTTTTTTCAATTCCTTCATCCTTAAGAAATATCATTTTCTTGGACTTTTTGATCGATACGCATGTCTGAATTTGCTCTCCACAAAGTAAAAAACAATGTACTACCATACTAGAGCCGATTTAAAAGACAAAAAATTAATAAAGTAGGTTCATTTTCAAATTTCGGCTTCCAAACTTTCTCATCTTCTTTACACGAGAACTAAAGAGCTTTTGAGATTTTGATTATTTGTTCAGCAATCTCTGCACTTTATAAATGAATAATACAGTCCTGCATTTCCTCCATCAATCACATTTCAAGGGATATTTGCATAAAATCTGACTATTGTCTAAACTTTTGCAACAATGTAAAAAACTATCTTCTGTAATATCCAAAATTTGATTCCAGTTATAGTTATAAGAACTCCAGACACGTATTTGGGACCATATTGTGTACTTGCAGTAGAAATTTGAAAGCAATTCGTTGAATAGTTTTCTTTTTATTCACATATTTGCATTTTGTCTAAACTTTTGAATCGCAGTGTATAATGTATCACCTAATCTATCCCCTAAAGTGTTTTTACTGCCATGTGGCAAACACCACAATTTTTAACCATGCTATGAACTCTAGAAAACGAAACTTCGCTTAAGTGTTCATTCAATAGTCGGTCTACCCTATATGTTTCCCTTTTTTTTATGTGTTTGTGTGAAAAGCCAGTTTAAGACATGGAACGTTAGGATAAATCTCATCATATGATAAAATGGGCTGAAGCTGTGTTGTTGATGACTCCTCTTAAGAAAATAAAAAAAAACAAGGCTGATCGAAATGTTGGAGGGAAACTGGTGAGAATTTTCATTGTGAATACTTTATTATTACCCGGTATTAATTCCCAGCTTGGGTCTTTAAAGAAACTCACCACTTTTCCCATGCAATACATAAACTTATGACGTTTAACTCTAAAATGTAAGGAGTAAATAAGAAAAAGGTAGAAACCCGTAAGGTCTTAACCTGAACCGAAGCGAAATCATACTCGAAATTTATTTAAGCCAGGAGAATCCATGCCAAAGAAATTTTAAAACATACTGTACAACCATGCGATTTGTAAGTGGATAACTCTTTTTGAATAAATTGAAATTCACCCAGTGAGAAGGAGATGGAAAAATAGTTTTTAAAACTATTATTCTTACATTAAAACTTCAAAAAGAAAACACACACACTCGGAATATTCCAATCCATCACACACTAGAATGATTTTTATGGGCTTTTTATATGGGCTATATAAAACATATTTTAATGTGCGAGGAAAAAATTTGAAACCGAAAGTAAATGAACTTTTCCTCACTCATTCAAGTTATTTCTTCTCTGGAAGTATTTGTTTTTTAATCAGTTGAAGTTATTTTTTCAAAAAATAATGAATACAAAAGATTCACAAAGAGAGTGCAGCACTTTTTCAGCAATGGAGAGACTGAAAACCGCCTATCTAACGCACTGTAAAAAAGCGATTTAAAAAAAAATGTCGCCCTTAAAAATATCAAATTATAGTAGTTTGGACCCAAATCTAATGCTTTAAATGCATGCTTTACAATAACACTGCATAAAATGCCTTAACAACTACGCACAATGCATGGAAACAATTACGCAAAATATATTATTTAAATATTACGTGTTTACGGGCACAGCTCATTGGGCGTTTTAATTGATAAGCAGCAGCTACATACGTCAAAATCCTTTAGAGAAACAATCTAACAGACAAGAAAGCAGCCCGTAAAGTAAATATTTTATTGCTTTTGTCAGGCATAAAAGAATTAATCTTCTTACCTATCCTCAATAAAATGCCGCCGGTTGGTCAAGATTCATAAACGTTTTAGCCTCTGTTTCCGGTTAAAAATGATAAACGATCAATTTCGCGCCGCAATAGAACCAAAAGGGCGTGACTTAATTCATTATTGGCATTAACTAAAAGTCAGGAAATTCTTTTATCCTCGTTTGCTCAGAGAAAGAAAAGTTTTGAGCTAGTTTATCCGGGGCATTGTAAGATATATCTCTAGATTGTACTAAGAAAGTCAGAAAGCAATAGAGAGACCTCGTTAACAACGTCACGTCTTTTTTGTTTTCTTTTATAAGGTTAGTGAAGAATGCTATTAGCATGTAATGAATTTCTCAAACGTTATTTAATATGTACTTAAAGCGCATTTCCTTTACTTGTAATTTAGGAAACAAGGAGAAAATATATCAACTGATTATTTTTTAGCACATTTAAAGGGCTCTTTTCATGGTAAGCAAAAAAAAAAAACTATCAGATGGGCAATGGGGAGTAACCGACTGAACTTTTTAAAGAAAGAAAAGAAAGTATTTTGTATGGTTCAATGCATTAATACGTTGCACAATGCAAAAAATAAACTGTTGTTCTTACAATATAATACTGAAAGCAGATATTTTAGTTTAAAACTGTAAATGCACAGTAATAAACTGTAAATTATCAATTTACAAGCAGCTAATAAATAATAATACAGCTAATTTTCTGGTGAAAACCTGTAAAATGGCTAGTTTTACAGTAATAAACTGTAAAATAGCTAGTTTTACAGTTTAATCATGTGCCTGTAGTTTGGGACCTCTGATGCCAGTATTATACTGTAAAAACAACAGTTTTTTTTGTAGTGTACGAAGAAAGAAATAATTTAAATTTACCATCCTTATTGTTAACGATTTAACTTGTAGGGGATTTTCGTTATCACATGTTATTGTTTTAATGATTATCTATTGTTGATCAACGCAATGTAAAAACTAAATATGATTTTCTCCTGTTGTAATACGTTTCGGAACTTTTTGATATCTGCTAGATCAAACCTTGAGCTTTCTGAAACATTAATATATGCATATCATGCTGCCTTTATGCGAAAAAGCAGGGATGGACTTACTTAGCTGCGTATTTAATTTCAGCAGAAATTCCTATGCTTAATGCTCAAGTATTTCCCATCACATATTTTTATGAAAACGCATCAAAATGAAGAAGGAATATTATTAGCCTTATTCGTTTAACTTTAAGGAAAACGATAATTAATTTATGTTTTCACAGCTCTTTAAAATATGTAGATTGAAAATAAGCTAAATGCAAATCACCTTAGATTGAATAATTGACTTGCAGTATTTAAATTAATGCTAGGTGAACTATTTGCTTATTTAGAACTTAAAATGCAGTAACTATAGTATAGAAACTATTTCTTTTAGATTTTCAATTCTTAGAATTTGATTCGGCGGAATTACCTCGAAATTTCATTATAAAACGCAAACTTGACTTGAAAGCAATTTGACACTAAATATGAACTAAAGCCTTATTGTATAATATGTTACGTAATAAAAGATATTATTATACAAATTGTTTTTGCACCACTGAGTTCATCGAAATCACTGAAACTTGTAAACAAAATTAAATTTTGTTTTTAATACGGATTATATTATGTATCTCAAACTACTTTATTTCAACATTATTTTATTTAATGCTTTATTGGCAAGACTTAACCTGACAGATACTTTGCTAAATATAGAAAAAAAATAAAGTAATTTAAACGTTAATAAATGAGTTCTAAAAACACTTCTGATTGAAGTGTATGGCTGCAAAAGTAGGTAAAGATAGACGGCGGAGAGATGGCGGGTAAACGGACCACTTTATTTTGAAATAAGTTGGATCTGCAAGAACATGTAAGCAGTGAAGTCGTGCGTTCTCGCTAAATGAACGTGTTTCAAAAGGAAGTGGTCCGTTCCTTCTTCCAGTCCACTCCGTGGCTTAGCTTTATCTCCAAAAGAAAAAGTTTTTCAAGAAACGTTTGTCGGTAAAAAGATATGAGTCACAGTAAATGTCCATGAAGAATGTTTTGAAATGCTCTTATATTGATGTGCGCTTCTTTTATAAACCGTTCGAAATATTCTTTGTACTGTTATTACGGAATTGTGTGTTGCACTGCAGATCAGAGACTAGCTTGTCTTTTGTTACGGGGACACTAGCTTTCCCTTTGTCCCCTCGTAAAAAGCACAGTTGCCGTCAGACGAAACATACATATGCAATACACCACCAACTCGTTTAATTCATCCATGGACTGCAGTTTCACGCTTTTTGGCACTAGTCAGCATGGAATAGGAATATAGAAATTTAACGAGCAAAAACAGCACTTGAGTTACAAGATAAATACACTTGAAAATTTTAGATTAAATTATTCTCAACTATTGCTAATTTTCAGAAAATTTACAGTAAATAATTCAGGTTATATAAGCATATTAATGCATATTACGTTAAAGAAAATGGCCGATTTTCACTTGGCTTCTTGATAAAATAGATTTACCCAACGTATACGAACCTTTTCGAGTAACAGTGCGACCTAGTCAGTATTAACAACAAATTTTCTAATAAATTCTTAAGAAAAAAAAATCTGGTATGGACCCCACACTACTTCCTTTTACGTGTAAATTTCTTAGTAGTTGACTTAAGTGTTAAAAAAGTGCTTGGAGTGAGCAAGGTAACAATTCAAATATTTACTCCCCTAATCTGCCACGAAACAATGCAAAAAATATTTTACAATGGTTAATTTTCCAACTATTGCTGATTTAAGAATCATTCAGTGAATTTTTCGCAAAATATCGCCAATAGAGCCAAGTTGAACTCAAATTCAAAAAATAATTTTTTTGAATTTGAGTAATAAATTTGTCATCAACTTGGCAATATGTCGCCAAGTTGGCGTCAAACACTTGGCGACCAAAAGCTTGCCGACATATCGCGAAGTGGTAGCGCCAATTCATATCACTTGAGTCTGCATTGAAATTAACACTGATTTACCCCAAAAAAGGGGTAAAACACCCCCTTGGAAGCATTCGAATGCAACCACAAGGAGAGGTGCACAACTAGACCATCCTCAGAGCCTACATACCAAGCTAGAAGCTTCTACGGCATATAGTTTTTGAGTTATGCGACCCACATACATACATACATACATCCGCACATACGTACATACAGACGTCACGAGAAAACTCATCGTAATTAACTCGGGGGTGGTTGAAAAGGATTTTTCGGCTGCTTATATGTTGGTAGGTACATATGCACGTGCTGACAGGTCGAAAAAACTGCTGAACATTCATTCGGGGGTGAGCAAAATCAAAATTTAGACTCAAATTTGAGTGATTTTTTTTTCGCGATCACAATACTTCCTTTACTACGTAAAAGGAAGTAAAAATACTGCCCGATAATTATTTTCCGTTTCATGTTGAGATCATATCATACCATATTATTTTTCTAAAAAGTTGTTCAAATGTATTATGACAACAAAGTACATTTATCTCATAAATACTATCCGTCCGTGAAAACCGCGCTTAGCACTCGCGAACCATTCCACTTAAAAAGGGGGTGATGGGTTGTAAATGGGAACTTTCCGAAGGTTTCAATTTAAAACTTGCAATTTCGCTATCATTTTGACACATTCGAATAAACTATGTACTTGAAATTAGCATCGTTCTACATTGTTTGATACAGCTCAAAACGCTTCTTATCATTCTTCTCCTTATTGTTATCTTACCTATCACCCCTATTTTGGTAAGATCAGAGAAGACCTGATGCATGCGTAAATACGCGGAAGGTTTTACCTAAGAAAATCAGATAGTACCAATATTGTTTCTGTCCACTGACATATTTATCAATCATGAATTTCACACAACCTGTAATGAAATACAGTAGAGAACTAATTATCCGGGATGTTTGGGACCACAGCTATCCCGGATAACTGAATTTCCCGGTTTTTTGGGTCGCTACGAAGCGATATTTGCCAATTGTTTATAAAACCCAAGTTACTATGACAAATAAATGCATCCCGAAAAGAAAACGATCCAGAAGTGCTCATAGATATTAAAATATTAAAATTTTCTGAGCTATATGCCACTTATATGATATTTATGGAGAAACCGTTCATATTCATTTAGGTATTTCAAAAGAAAAACAAAAAAAAAAAAGCTCTTCATTTTTTAAAAATTGCCGAAAATGCGTATTTAAAAAGTGGCGGAACAATCGACAAAATGTTGCCGGTTTTCTGGTTTCCCGGTATTTTGGTTCCCGGATAAAAGGTTCTGTACTGTAGTTAACTAAGAAATTTGGTGAATAATAGGTTTTATATTGCAGTTCTTTCATTGCATAAGCATTTACGACTTTGGGAGTAAAAAGTGCAGTCGCGCCCTTGTGTACTATTTTTACTTTAGCTACCAGCGTGTTACGCACTCTTAGCCTCTATAAGAGGATTTCTGCCTTCTGTTCGGTTACTGTCTAAGCCAGACTGATGATTTCTAATGAGAATGAAACTGAAAGGGGGGGCCACGTGGGCCTAGAGGTAGAGTACTCTCCTCGTAAGCAAGTGGTCGCGGGTACGAATCCCGCCTTGCCCATGGATGTTATTTCATCCTCTATGTGCCTGTCCTGTATTTGTCAGGCGGCAAAGCGCATAGTACGCAGTCCTCATGTATGTTGAAGCTGATGGCTTCTGAAAAAAAAAAAAAATGAAACTGCAATATCTGGATAACATGTCCAAACTGGCTGTGTATTTTATGTTCTTTTACAGTTCTGGAACATCTTGAGTCTCTAAAATGAAATAAAAGGAATTTGCGACATTTTAAACGCACAATTGCTTTTTTTAATTGTTTCCTCAAAGAGGTATAGTATGGATCTGACAATTTGCAGTTTCACTTTCAGAATGCTTGCTTCTTTTGGGGGCTGTAGCGAAAGGTGGCTGGCACAAAGTCGAAATGGTTACTTTCATTGTAGTTTTTCAGATGTACAACAACTCAAATTCGCATCAATAACATATTCGTTTTTCACTGATAACTCCAGAAAAATAAATAAACATCTTCAAGGTTTCTTGCCACACTATAAGGTTTTTATCACACAAATGTTTTACTGCTACATTTGAATTAACCTTTGCTATAACCAAGTAAACATGAAAATTTGCAAACTACGTATACATATACAGATAGATACAGCAAATGCGTATTGTAATAAATAAGGGTATCAAGATGAATACCATATCAGTTATACTTACCCACTTTATTCACTTTCTCCATTTAAAGTAATATTGTTGAAAAGCATTTATCTGAAAGTGTACTTTAATAGTAGAGTCATTTAAATCAAACAACTATGTACATCCATTTATTCACTAAAATGTTGATAAACACCAGGCATTGAAGCAGAAAAACATGTCATACAATTTTGCAATGCTTCAATAATTAGAACGAACAGAGCGGAATAAAGCTTTCAGCTTTAGTAAATAAAACGAACACTTAACAGTTACAGTCGCAACTTAGAGCAAACAAACGCCACTACACGCCATTTACATCAGATAAATCCATATTCGTCCTATCATGATTCTATCCTATGATGTCAAAACTTGCCATATAACACTAATAAACTCCTCATATATTAATTAATATTTTTTTTTCTAATTGCATTTTGTTCTTCTGAAGATTATGCTGCACATGTGTTAAGGCTAAATTCAGAATGTTCGGTTTACTGCTGAATAAACTTCAATTGTTAATCGTGAATATTCGTTCCTGCACATACATTTTCATTCACAGTCGTTGCTCAGATAATAATTTGGGCGACAAACTAAGCGTCTCATATCCGATACATATGGAAATCTCAACTTGCTGCTACTGGTATTTTTTAGTCTACTACATAACTCGAATACTAAAAATGAGAGTGAAATTTTCATCACAAAAGGAAGGGGTATTCAGAGCAATAGAAAGAATCAAACAATTACTTTTTTTTTTTTACAGCTTTTAGACAGCGGTTGGAACTAGTACTTCTGACCGCTCAGCTTGGAAGTGTTCTATAAATGTATTAATACATTTCATACATTTCACATATAGTGGAAAAGAATTTACAGCACAAAAGAAGATATATTGCACTCGAAGCGTTTCGCTGTAGTTGAACCAGCCACCTCAAGAGTAATAAGCAAATTATCTGAAAGGGACCTCGGTGGCGCTGGGTGTTTGCTCGTCATTCTTGTAATCTCGAGGAGGTGGGTTCGATTCCTGCCCTAGCCCTGGTTGTAACATTCTACTCCTTGCTGTAAATTCTGTCCTATCTCTCTGATGAGTTTGTCCGGAGGCAAAAGCGCATAGTACGCAGTCCTCGTATACGTCGAAGCTGACTGGATTCTAAAATAATAATAAGAAGAAAATGATCTGACAACTCAGCGACTGAGGCGCTTTTTCTGCTTATAATGGCAGGAATTGGCATCACAACCTTTCTTCCACAAGCGAAAGCAAGCTGAGGGGGCTGTCAACTCGTACCGCTGACGTGTGTGCCATTTTTAAATGCCAAAGAAGTGATCGGTTTGTATGTACTAAATATTCATCGTTTGTTATACGGTATGTGAATTTGTTTTAATCCTTTCTTACGAGATTATGACTGAATATTGGTGATGGGAATATTTTAATGTTTTTATTAAAGGCTTGTAATTGAATAATTTAGTATCCAACTGTGGATTATTTTTATTATAGAGGAAACATTTAATTACGAAAATGCTTTAGCCCTTAGTGGTGAAGTGGGGTTAATACAGCACAGGAATTGGGCTTCAGCATTCAAACATTTTGTGATGTTTATATATGAAGTGTATATATCTCTAAAAAGGGGGGGGGGATTCACATTTTTTGCAGCAAGAAGATACGAGTTACAATAAATTATCCTGTTTTACTTCAACCATTAAAAGGATCAATTTGAAGCTCTGTTTCAAGTTGTTGGCCTAACTAAGTCGTGCAATGAAAAAACGGAAGGGGAAGAAAAGCATTAGAAAAAGAAGTAAAATTGTAGGCGACTACTTCTCTGGCTACGCACTTTTGAGGAGGTGAGAAGCAAAGAGGTTTGAGTGCTAAAATTGAAAACATTGAAGGGAAACCTGTACCAATGGTTGGAGAAAATCTCTGCTTTGGGGCAAAAATAGTATTAGTAGGCCTGGTAGGCGCTGATATAGCGCGAGAGCAAGAAAAGATTTTTAACGATCGCATACCTATAATCTGAACTTCAAAAGCATTTTACGTAACTTCAAAAAGTCCACTTACATTATATTGCTTTGAATTGCTTCATATTTGGTTTACATATATACTTCAGTCATTTATGGTACCGCTTCAGTTGTGTCTGTATAATAAAATATCCAAGTCACGGTTTATTTTCTGATTCAAAGTTGCTAAGCTCGTAGAGTGCGCAAGAAGTAAGTTATTGTGTAACTCTCACAGCTAAGAGTTTGTATAATATCAAAGAGTTAAGAGCATTATAATTTAAATTTTACCTCGGTGGAATCATTTTTAAGGTTTTTTTTCGTAAAAGTTTTGGTCAAAATGCTTCTGAAAAAAATCTTTGAATAGTAGTGCGATTTCTGTTCTTGTAAAAATGAATATTAGCTTAATTCTTAAAATGATGTCGAAAGCAACTTTCATTGATCTGCTTCATAGGCGGCTCGTACGAGGTGGCAAGGGAGGCAACTGCCCCCTTCACTTTCAAAAGCAAATTAACCTTGCCACCTCACTTTTCAGAGTAAAAAATTAACGATTGAGTGAACTTATTTTTTATAGTGTGGACTGATTAATTTGATAAATATAAAAACCGAAAATTCCACGCAAATTGGCTGTTTTCATGTTTTTTTTTTATTAAAGAAGGAACTTTGAATTGAATGTGGGGAGTCTACACTGATCATCAGTCTCTATTTTCGAAGCCATATTTCACATTTTTGGACGTCATTAAATAAATATTGAAACCCAATAATGAAGCCCAATTTTACAGCAAACGAAAAAATTTCAGAGCTACCATTCCTAGTCCCCCATCCTTTTCGACCCCCCCCCCCCCACCCTTTTAGAGCACCAGCTGCCTATGATCTACTTGTATGTAATTGTCTCTATTAGGCAGAATAAAATTTAGCTTGTGTCAACTTAAGTGCAAGTACGTTTTCCGATTGCTAAAATACCGAAATATTTTGAAAATCATGTGGATACAACACGTTCATTTTGGTGCTTATGTACGAGCACCAAATTACACTTGAAGGAAACTCTAATAAATATCTAAGATAGTTCTCAAAAATAAAATTTTATTTTAAGAAAATTAATTCCAGTATGATTAGAGCACAAAAAAAGCATAGTTTTCGAAAACTTTTACTGAATGATTTGTATTGTCTTGTGGAAACATTGCCGTAAATACGACGCACTTTAAAACGTAACATAAAGGATTTAAACTATTTACTTGTAATGATGCTCTAAATGCGAAAAAGAACATGTGGTTTCTAAAAACGTTACGGAAAACAATTTTTACCCATAATAAATGCGACTATGTCTTTGTCCATTATACTTTGCTATAAATGTGTCTAATATTAATACTAAACTTTTTTACAGGTAATTTTGAGATCGGAACAAGAAAGTAAGCTCTGAATCTTGCCCAAAAAGTTTATTTTTAGCATTCTTAACTTAACTTGTCCTCTAAATATATCTACAGCAAAAGAGGAATATAGCAAATATTAATAGTTAATGGACAAATAACATTTTTCGAAGGTTTTGGGTATCTAAATTCAAATGTAAAAATAGTTTCCATTCTTTTGCGATACTCGCATTGTTTTTATACAGATTCAAATGCAAAGAAATATATCTTAAATAGTTCTAATGTCGCTAGAATTGGAACTTAAGAACATAAACTTGAAATATTAAATGCGTTAAAGATACCTTCGACAATCGTTCTTATATATGTTAAGACTTCTTTAAACTATTTAAAAACGTCGATGGTGATGTTTTAAGATTTAAATATTTCTCTAAAATAATTAAGTTTAACTGTCAACAGTAAAGACCGACAAATACAAAACCAAAAAACGTTTGCTTATAATGTGCACTGAAAAAATACTCTTTTTACAGTATAATACTGTGAGCAGATGTTTTAGTTTAAAACTTTAAAATAAACTGTAAAATTAGCATTTTTTTAACCATAAAATTACCTGTACTATACTGTAAAAACAGTAATATTCGTAGCAGATGTTTTTTTATTGAAACTGTAAAATGTATAGTAATAAACTGTAAAATAAGCAATTTTGCAATTCATTATTGTAAAATTAATTGCATTATGCAGTAAAAACATTTTATTTTTGCAGTATAGTATTGCAAAACTTATTTAAATACTTATTTCAAAGTTCCAGGAATAAGATGGGAGACTGCGGATGTGATTGTGGATTCGATGATGGAGGGTATGACGGAGGAGCAGATGGCTATGTGGAACCTTATGTACGAAAGCCCAAAGCGCCAAAGGTGCAGAAACAGAAATCTACATTTTATGTCGAAACTCCTGCTTCTACGGTACCTGAAATAGCCCCTGAACTACAGAGCACTGTGAGAGCTCAAACCTCCGGACTACAGAGCACTGTAATATCTCAAAACTCCGGACTACAGAGCTCTGAGAAAGCTCAAAACTCCGGACTACAGAGCTCTGAGAAAGCTCAAAATCACGTTACTAAACTTTGATTTGTATCAGAATGCAAAAATAATGGAGCGCTTCATGATGTAATTAGATTTTAAGATTTTCAAAAGATTTTGTATTTTATCAACATTTAATAAATGTTTTAGCTATTCTTAGATCTTTAAATTTTACTGTGCATGATTTTCCGGAAAACATTTTTTACATATTTGTGATGCATATTTAGTTTTTGCGTCACTGATTATCAGTGTTAATGTTTCGGTATCAACTTGTTCAACATCTAGCATGAAGTTTTTGTAGCTTGTGTGTAGCTCAGCTAACGAATATCAACTTAAAAAACTTAGTAGTATTTCCGTAATTTAGAGATTCTGGCGGATTCATTTGAAGGTACATCAATCGTGGTTCTACATTGTCTGGTTAAATATGATCAAGATTGTTTTAAATCTATTTTACGTATCTAAATATTATTCTAAAACAAGAATACGAAACATATGGCTCCTAAAAATAAGGTGCCTTATCATTTGTGGCAACATAATTATTTAGATGTGCCTGCATCGCAATCAAAAGCAAGTTTATGCTGAAGAGACACGAAAAATAACATACACGAACTATTTTAGGATTCAAAGTAAACTTTAAAGATCAACTTGTTTTATCGAAATACTGCTTAAGTTAAAAAGAACATTTCTGCTAATTAAATTTGTTTAATTGGGCACGTAAATAGGGACTATTTATGAAAATTTGATTAACTTAACCCATTAATGCCTGACATCCCCCCCCCCCCAAAGATTGTATATTGGTTACAAATAGTGCTTAATGGACAGGAAAAATAATTTAAAAAAATTATGTAATTTTTTTTTATTAAGAAAAGAAAAATCGTCCTTTAAAAGTTATGATAGACCCCAGAGGGTACGTACTTTTTTAATAAAATTTTTTTCTGCCTACGATATATTTAGACATTTTATAAGAAGAAATAAAATCAGCAATTAACATAAACTGGAAAGCTGGGAATAACTTTGAAAACTTAGCTTTTTTTCTTGAGATTGTGAACGATGTCATTTTTGATAAATATCATATTAAAACTGCTACAGAACACACTTTACAATGATTATGTGCTGCAATCTGGTAATAACGAATTGAAACAATACTAAGGTACTAATTGAACACTATTATTTGGCTGAAATGTTCATTTGGGGGAAATTCAGATCCTTTTTTGGACCGTCCTTAAAAAGGGACGCTAGGCATTAATGGGTTAAAGCGTTTGCTTAGAGCTTCATAAAGAAGTGTGAAATTTAACTTCAAAAAGATTTATAAAATAAACAGGTTAAACTTGTTACCTCGTTTTACTGAATTTTACGTTATTGCGTAAAATGTTTTACAGATCATTTAATAAGATGTAATTGATACACTGCCGTGTTATGCACGAAAGTCGTATTAGCACTTTTAATAAAGTCAAAATATCCAGCTTTTTTTTTTGTGTGTGAAACTTTTACCTTATTGATTTTTTTTTTTTTGCCACACGCAAACGAGAAATGGCGGATCAGTATTTATAAATAAAGCAGTTTCTGAACATAGTAAATAAAGGGGTAAAATGTTGACAATTTTTTATTTTAAGCTCATTCGCAGATGCACAGCATCCGTAGATGTTTAACATGGCAGTATAGCTTTGCTAGCCAAGCTTCCAGTGATTTTATTTTCCTCATTTTTTTTATGTGAGTAGGTTATATAAGAAGTGAACATTCTAAAGTTATTCCCTCTCCCCCCACCCCCCGAAAAAAATCCGCTCGGTAAAAATTTCCAAAGTTCGATGTTTTTCAGCTTTTTTTTTTTTCTTTTTAAACGACTGAAAGAAGCATTTCAGTGCGCTGTAGTTTTTGCAGAAACACCGCCTCAAGATCATGTTTACATTTATTGATTGCTCAGTATATAGTTATGAGGACCCCATAGTTATTTAGGTTGGGGGTTGTTTTCTTTAGTCAAGTGGGTCGCAATGTAGGGTTTTTAGAAGATTTTTGCTGGACTTTAAACTGCGTTATTTTCCCCAAAAAGCAACCCCCCCGAATTTTTTTTTTTTTTAACACATACTGAAAATGTATACTATGAAGAGAATATATGGTACAAAAAATAGTTTGTGATACTTTATTGCTTTGAAGAGAAAAAGACTTTGATATTTCTCAATATTTTTTAATCGCATTTAACTCAAAACAACGACCCTAGAATAAATAACTTACTATGGAACCTATAGCCTCTTCAGTCCCAGTAGCAGGTACACATATGTGTACCTTCCAAGTTTCTATTTATATTTGCTTTCAAAGCAAATTATAACGAAAAAAAACTGCATTATAAAATCTACGGTTGTAGCATTTATTTTTCATCAATCCCAATTTTTTTCCTTGGTATTATTCAGATCTAACAATGGTTTAAAAACATGAAATTCATGGTTGAAAAAAATCAGGACTGAAAAGGATAGAATTGTGGAAATAACGTAAAAAAGAGAAGCGTAGGGTCTCTTCTAGTTTTCAAGAAAAAAAAATTGCAGCTCATTTTGATGCTTTTTTCTCATAGTAAAATATCTCCAAGTAGGTCAGTTTCTGCTGAAACTTTAAGTGCCTAGTAATTATTAAGGCTCGACCGATGCATCGGCCAGGCCGATCCATCGGCGCCGATGGTTGAAATTTTTTCCATCGGCCATCGGCATCGGCCGCCGATGCTAACATGGAAAAAACATCGGCCTCAAAAATATCTAAATGCCGATGCAAGGCCGATGGTTTTTTTTTTTTTTTCAAGTTTTCTTAAAAGGGAATTCTATTTTCTCTATTTTTTAATTTAGAATTAAAAGTACGTTCAGCATGTGGCTAGAAATCGAGCAGCAAACGGGACTAACACAGTTCTAGGTTTTGGAATTTTCCGAATCTGGCAGGTATCGAAATTTTCACAACACAGCAGACACTTACTGAGTGACTACTAAATCTTCAATGCATACTTCAACGAGATTATCATAGTGTGAAACAGGTATAGATTATTATGATACGCGAAGAGAAGTTTGGGTTATTTTTATTTGTTCCAGAAGTCGGTAAATACTCTTCATTGCTTAGAATTAGATTTATTTTCTTTTAAACTGCATAAAGTCTTTGCTGTTCTCACACCTGTTTTTTCTCGGGACTTGTATTGACATAATCAAAACTGGTTTTCATTCTGCGCTTCAAGAAATTTGTCCGGTTAAAATTCGGCGCGAATTTGTCTGATAATAATAATAATAATAAGATCAAGAGCTTCCCAAAGGCAGGTCATGGGAGGTCGCTGGAACCTCTCAAAAATTGTCTTCATTCGGCAAATTCGGACTGACATTCAGAAAATTCAGGGACAGCATTGCAATATTTTTTGTGGTTTGAGAGTTTCTGCAATCTTTCATTTTTTATGCAGGTTGAAAATCTATCTCATTATACACTGAAGTGACAAAAGTCATGGGATACCTCTTAATATCGTGTCGGCCCTCCTTTTGCCCGGCGAAGTGCAACAACTCGACGTGGCATGGACTCAACAAGTCGTTGGAAGTCTTCTGCAGGAATATTGAGCCATGCTGTCTCGATAGACGTCCATAATTGTGAAAGCGTTGATGGGGCAGGATTTTGGGCACGAACAGACCTCTCGATGGTGTCCCATAAATGCTCAATGGGATTCATGTCGGGCGATCTAGGTGGCCAAATCATTCGTTGGAATTGTCCAGAATTTTCTTCAAACCAATTGCGAACAGTTGTGGCCCGGTGACATGGCGCATTGTCATCCATAAAAATCCCATCGTTGTTTGGGTACATGAAGTCCATGAATGGCTGCAAGTGATCTCCAAGTAGCTGCACATAAGCATTTCCAGTCAATGTTCGGTCCAGTCGCACTAGAGGACCAAGTCCATGCCATGAAAAAACAGCCCACACCATTACGGAGCCACCACCAGCTTGAACAGTGCCTTGCTGACAGTTTGGGTCCATGGCTTCGTGGGGTCTGCGCCACACTCGAACCCTACCATCGGCTCTTACCAGCTGAAATCGTGACTCATCGGACCAGGCCACGGTTTTCCATTCATCTAGGGACCAACCGATATGCTCACGTGCCCACGAGAGTCGCTGCAAGCGATGTCGTTCTGTCAGTAAAGGCACTCGAGTCGGTCTTCTGCTGGAATAGCCCAAGAAATCCAAATTTCTCCGCACAGTTCTAGCAGACACGTCCATTGTACGTCCCACATTGATTTCTACGGTGATTTGACGCAGTGTTGCTTGTCTGTTAGAATTTACGACTCTTTGCAGACGTCGCCGGTCTCGATCTTTAAGTGCAGGCGGTCGACCACTGCGCTGTCCATGGTGGGATGTTATGCCTGAAATTTCATACTCTCGGCACACTCTTGACACAGTGGATCTGGGAATGTTGAATTCTCTAACGATTTCCGAAATGGCATGACCCATGCGTCTAGCTCCAACTAACATTCCGCGTTCAAAGTCTGTTAATTCACGTCGTGCGGTCATCATCACGTTAAAACCTCTTCACATGAATAACTTGAACAGAAATGAAAGCTCTGTAAAAGCACTGCGCATTTATACCTGTTCTATGCGATGCTACTGCCATCTGAAAATTTGCATATTGCTATCCCATGACTTTTGTCACTTCAGTGTATTATTGACGTCACTAATCGTAAACAGAATACACTGTTCCCTTTTTTGCGGCGCCTTTGGGGGAATTCCCATATTGCGCGTAGCAGCCGTCAGACTTCGTTCGAATGGGGAAACGAAACCAAACTAAACGCATAGATGTTGCACTTTGAATGCCCCCTGAAAACTTTAATAAAATGTGCGGCGACTTCAGTTTTTTTTTTGTTTTTTGCATTGCTGGCAGATTTTTTTTTTTTTTATTTTTCATAGTGAAAGGAAGATCTGCTTAGCTTTCATTGGTTACATTTCTTTCCTCGCTGCGAAAGAAATCCCCGGTTTTTCGTTTTATTTACATTAAAATATTACTGTGTGTGCTTTAATTAATTTACTTATTTTGAATGCTGTATTAAAAGGAATTGGGGAAAAATTTGAGTAATTTTTTGCTGCGCAGAAGAATAACTATACCATGAAGAGTGTTTAATCGAGTGTGTATGAGAATATTTTAAGAGTATGCCATTTTCTGTTCACTCGAAAATGCTCTAAACACGAGTGGCACATTAAGTAATTTGCTACTCGGAATAAGGATTGTGTGCTGTTTATAAAGGCATACATTCATCGCTGTGTTGTGGAATGTTTCATTTGAAAACATAGATTAAGTATATATTTTAATTTTTGAAATTTATTGCATGTAGCTTGAGGTCCCTCATTTGGGATGTGGGGGGAAGGGCATGGGTAATGGACCCCCTGGGATTGAAATTTACTGCTTTATGCTGTGCATTTCTGCTTGTATTTTGATGGTTTTTTCGAAAAATACATCGAGCACATACCTTTTGTCCACCCCCCCTCCCGCCCAAAAACTTTGAAATGGCAGGTTAGTTTATATTGTTTAATGAATAAAGGACATGAAAATATCATTCCAGACTGAAGTAGCACCTGTTACTACCCCTAAAATACAAAATTATTTGAATTATTATCTTAATCTTCCAGTTTCTTGTGTTAGAACTCTATTTTTATGAACCTCAACTTTTACAAATAATAAAACACCTGGTGAACTAAAAAACATAATAAAATTCACAAATAATAAAATTTTGTATTTTTACACAATTATAAAAGTATTATATGAAATTAGTTTTTGTTTACTTTTTAAAATGAAATATTACTAATCTCAGCGGTAAGGAAAAAAACGAATCCTTTTATTCAGATGTGGAAGAAAACAAAAAGAGTAACAGCAAAAATGATTCCGAAACGTTCAAAAACATTTCTGAAAATTTCAAAGAGTTTCTGAAATACTGAGAAAGCTTTCTGAAATGCTCAGAAACCTTTCTGAATATTTCATGAACCGCAACTGCATGAAATACTCAAAAACGTTTCTGAAAAAACATAAATAAGCCGACGCCGAATTCAGCATCTGATTTTTTTCTCCATCTTCGTTGTATCTTTCTTTGTTAATTATAAAACACTTTGCGATTTTTCACTCAGTTGTCGCCAATTTATGATATTAGTCTGCATTGAAATTAAAATTGATTAATCAAAAAAAGAAAAAGTAAAACGCACATTTGGAAAATCGGATTGCAGCTAAGAAAGTATATGTGTGACTACACCCCCGGGGGTGCCCACAAGGGGGGGGGATTATGGTGCCAGTTGGGTCATCAATTCTTTTGAGGCGGGTGGGATTTTTTAAACTAATTATTTTTTTTTATGAATTATTTTTGTTTCTTTTTTTAATTTAGTTCTTTTTTTAATTTAAATTATTTTTTTAAATTCTTTATTTATTTATTTTTTTTGTGTACGTGTGTATGTGCTTGGGATGTCTGAAAGGAAAAAAAACAATTATGTTCTGCGCATAATTCGAACTTTCAAAATATAATAATATATAAAAAGATAATAGTTATAATTTAAAAAAAAACAAATAAATAATATTAAAAAAATGAATAAAATAAAAAACGGGTAAAAATCAAAATAAAAAGCACAAGAGGGTTATGAAAAATGGGGGGGGGGAGGATTGGCACGCCTCCTACACCCAGTACAAATGGTACGAATGAGTCTATCTCTCTCTCATAGTTTTTGTCGAGTAGTAGTAAAAAAAAAATTTAGGCCAAACTCTGAATGACTGAAGAAGTAGAATGAAATGAAAAAATGACCCATAGAATCTCTTATAAACATTTATTTTTCTAATCGTTTGATTTTTTTGTATCATCGGCCATCGGCATAGGCCATCGGCCGATGGAAGAGGAAAATAATCGGCCATCGGCCATCAGCCAACTTTGAACAATCGGCCAACAATCGGCATCGGCCCATCGGCCAAAAAATGCCATCGGTCGAGCCTTAGTAATTATGTATTTAAAGTTGTATAGAGAAAGACTAAAATCCCTTAACTTTGTCGAAATATTTCTCAATTTGTAATTAACTCAAAACAAAAATATATAAAAAATAAACCATTGCTAAGAGAACTATTGAATGCACATTAGGGTGATTCAGAAATGTATGGAAAAAAATAAACTTTGTATTTTTGTGCGTCTTACCCTCTTATTTTGTGCCACTATATACACTGATTATTTGTGAAAAATTTTGGCAAAATATATTAATATTTAGAGGTCGCTCAAACGCCTTGAAATTTCGTGATATTGACAAAAACGTGATCGTAAATGATATCTATAGAAAAAAGTAGCCTTTGTATTTTTATTCGTCTTACCGTCTTATTTAGGCCCTTTATATACACTGAATTACTCGCCCAAAATTTTAGTAAACTATATTTACATTTAGGAGTACTTCAAATTTTGTGATAGTGGCACAAATGCGAACGTAAATAATAATAATAATAAAGTTACTTTATTGCTTTTTTATATCTCCGAAGAAAAAAAGCGTGCAATCACAAAATGAACTATATATCTGAAAAACCAATGAAATGCAGAAAAGTATGAAAACTAATCAAATACGGAAAAAATATAAAAAACAAATTTAAATACATTAAATATATAGTAATTCGCTCATTAATTCTTGCAATACTTTTTAAGGTTACTTTTTTGCAACTTTGAAACCTTTTCTGTGTTCCTGTACCACTTGAAGAAGACACTGTCTTTGTTTTTCGTCGTTAGTGATAGTCTTAACAAATGCTTCAATAAGGGCCATGCCACGCTCCGTATTGTCGTTTACAATCCTCAGTTTCTTTGGTAGTATAAAGCCTTGTTGGTAGCTATCTTAAAGATTCGAATGCTCAGGATCAAACAGCTGATATATTTTGAGTTTCTTCTTTACATGAATAAGGACGCTAAAAATATTCCAAATCATTTCTTAGTGCTTGCACAAAAAGGGTTGCTGGGAACCCAGCTCTTAGATATTCTTTCCCATTAACGATAAGAATGTGAAAGAAATCACATTCATATGTTACGAATACCTTTTGTTTGTCCAGCTGCAAGTTTGAACTGGTTGGGAAATATCCATAACTTGAAGCCATAAAGAATCTTTAACACAGATATAACACGAGGAACCACTCCTGGGACACGAAAACATACACCAAGAGAAGGTGCTCTGCTCAAGAAAATCGCACTAAGCTCTAGTATCTTCCTTGGACACTTCTTTTACATGGGTCATCAGAAGTTAACTTTGCGCAACTTCCATTACTAGTTGCACGTTTCTCTGAATGTGCTACCAACTCCTCAACCTCATCGTTCTCTCACTCCAGGTTTAAAATTATAATATTTTATTCTGGACTATGATTGCTAAAACCGCTTAAAAAGCAGTATCGTAGACCCGATGGCAGTGGATGGTTTCACGCAATTGCGTGAACATCGCATCTGACATTGCACGCAATCAAATACTCCAATGGTTTATCGGTTAAAAAACCGAGAGACCAACAGTAGAATAGATTTCGGTTGTAATAACACAGAAAACAAAATGTCGAAAATATAATGGCGGAAAGCCCAATATAAAAGTTGCTTCCCTAGTTTTTTTTCCCCAAGTTCAAACATGCTCCAACTTTAGTACCGACAAAGCATATCGTATTGAAACACATAACACGTACGAGCTCAGTAAGTTCCCATTTATCTAACTGGTTATCGTATAGCAGCATTTTCCGTAGCAATTCCAATGCCTGACTAACTTACTAGAACCCAGAAGTAAATCATCAATGCTTGTGGTCCTGATACTAATACTGGTATGAAACCCGCCGATCATCCTTCATTTTCCCAATATATTTTGCATAAGTGTTTCGTTCCAGTGAACTATCAAAGGAAGTCCTAGATTTAAACGACTTTTGTAAGTTAACGGCCAATTCAGAGCGAATAGTTTGCATTTACCGTTTTATGGACGTTGTCAAATCCTCCCCATTTTGACCCATACTTTGTACTGTAGCAGCTACTATCAAAGTGGCTTTCTGTCACTTATACTGGGCCCTGTCTAGAGTGGATGCTAGGTGTTTTAGCCAAATAAACTCATACACTTCAAACAACCGAAAAGAAAACAGAAACCACAGCCCGAGCTTGCAGCTGCATTTTCTACCCAAACTCAGGTAAGAGATAATGCAGCTTTGGAGCGGGGGGGGGGGGGGTAATCGTTACAACTCACTTTGAGCTATTATTTTATTGACTAATTACTTAGTAGAGTAAACTAACGTTTTAAGTTATTTCATTTTATATGAAGAATAATATTATTTCGGGTAATGAAGCTATATACTCCAACTCTCGAAATTGCTAATTTTCAACAGAATTCGATCGCGTTGAGCGACCTCTAAATATTATTCAATTGAGCTAAAATTTTATACATCTCATTCATGAATAGTGTAAAAAAACTGCGGGGTAAGACCAGAGAAATTCAAAAAAAAATTTTTTGAATCACCCTAATGCACATAATACTTTCTTTTGAAGTATTGGAAAAAAGTACTTTGGAAAAAGTTGATTTCAACAAAACGTGAATATAAAACGAGGATTTTAAATAAAAACTCTGTAGATCCATAATTGCGCCTTCAGAACTATAAATTTTAAGGAATGGATAAAACTGGTTTTGATAATAAATAACTCATATCATCATACTACACTTAAAAATGAGTTAACTATAAATGGGAAGGACATAAAGATGCTGTTTCTTAGGGTAAAGCTATTCAGAACAGACTATTAAGGCTACAGGGGACCCAAAAGTTTTGTTTTTTTTATTATTGATATATATGTCTAAAACTTTGTGCGCTTGTTTATTTATTACATCTAAAAGCATTTAGAAAAAAATTGGTTCAAAAATAATGTATATTTTTTTTGA
Source organism: Uloborus plumipes (assembly GCA_038373865.1). Taxonomy (NCBI): domain Eukaryota; kingdom Metazoa; phylum Arthropoda; class Arachnida; order Araneae; family Uloboridae; genus Uloborus; species Uloborus plumipes. The sequence continues at coordinate 41,709 of JAXGGA010008974.1, forward strand.
AATTTAAAATTAAAATTTCTTTTTCCCAAAATTTCAAAATGTTCCATGAGTCACAATTGTTTTTCAAACTTTGAATTTCCACTTAATTTCCAATCATTAGGCATGATTGCATAAGACTATGCATTAAATGTAATATTTTATGAGAGCATTTATAAAATATGGCTGAAAATGAAAATGTAGATGAATTTTTCAGCTGAAAAATTCATATCATCAGTTATCTTAGAAGAAAATGCCTTAAGGCATTATCTTCATTTAAAAAATGGGCATAATATGTTCCTAACATAGTCAAGGCAGTAAAATGCTTTATGTTCTAGTTTTAAAATGCATTATGTATTAAGTTATATTACAAATAAGGCTTATATATATACAGTTTACGATTTTTTTTTCTTTTAACTTTGAATCGCAAGGGTAAATTGAATTTTTTTATTTTCCAGCGTATACTGAAAATACACTCAGTAGGACAACATAAAATCAGGAACAAGGCCTGAAGTACCAGTCTCCTTTTTCATGACACAGGGCCCTGTTTCACAATGCAGATGTTCCAATTAGGCAGTCAACGCGTAATTCCTAGTGTTTTACTCCCAAGTACGCTTTTACTCATTTTACCGATGTACTGAAAAAATGAATAATTCGTGCTTAACCGGGAAATTGAACTCTGATCCAAGAGTATATATACCTTCAAGCATATGAGGAAAACGAAACCCTAATACTGATTTGTTTATGGTAATGTTCAACCTACGAAGCACGTTAAACATTTTAAAGCAGCCCTTTATTTTATAAGCAATGAACTGCAACTTACCTCTAAGGCAAAATTTGTAAAATTAAAATATAATTTATCTCTCTCAATTTACTTCTATTACCTAAATGTTTCTTTTTTTCTTTCTCGTGAGGGATTATGAACCTGGATAAATTCATATAAGCAGGAATTAAAACGAAATACAGCAGTTGTGTAATTTTCTACTGTTTATTTTTATACGAAGCAGTTTTAGAGTTCCACCCACATTTCGAAGAGATAAATCCTGTATCATGCAGTATTATTTTATGGTAACAGATAAGCACACTTTTTCAGTTTTTCTAGACGAAAAAAAATATTAAACCAGAACTCAGCTGAAATACAATCAGTTTTAATAGTATTATTTTTCCACATATTAAACTTATATATCTATTTTTAAATTACTTTCAATACATTTGGTGGGTTTAAATTTCATCTCTTTAAATTTAATCTTAAGAATATTTTGAAGTATAAGATATATATAGCGCCATATCTTATTTTCATTAGCACTTTGCAGTGGACGATTACTTTAAATTGATAATACGCTTTGCAAAAATGAATCTGGATTGGATCATAACGATTCTCAAAATATTTATCTTTCATCAAGAGGGCTTTTTAAAGGAAAAGAAAGTAACTGTCATAGAGAAACACAAAGGCTTAATTTCACTACCTACATAGCTAAAGTGAATGTGATGGTAGTGTTAATCCTTATTACTAAAACTAAAAATTTAGTGAATAAAAATGTGGATGCATTTTACATTTGATGCAACTGCTTTAAACCTAACAAAATGATGTATTTTAATTTTCTAGGAATAAGTTTTTATAAGTATTTCTTTGACCTTCATTTAGAAATTAAGATAAATCTGATTTAATGGCTTAAGCTATAACTCGCCGGCCTAAGTTTCAAAAGATATATAAAAATTGCTGCTTTGAAAAGAAATGAATAATATCATGTGGTCAATGCAAAAAAAAAAACATCCATTTCGTCCTCCATGTGACACAGGTCCGTCATTTCAGATTTTTCCAGGGCGGGGGGATCAAAGAGTGAAAACACAATGCAATTTTATAGGAAAACAGCAACCACGCCCACTTACAAATAAATGCATCAAGTTCTCAAAGCCAGGGGGCCATTGACCCTTCCCCCTGAACCCTCTAAATGACGGGCCTGACGTGATAGCTCATATTTCATAAAAAAGTAAATAAAAAATATAATGAGCAAAATACTTTGTTCACGAAATCAAATAAGAGTATTTCTTAATCAACAAAAGTTTATTCATTACATTTTCGAAATGTTATTATTAATAAATTATATGATCTGCCACAAAATGTCTGTTTTTCCGTCGCATGACCCGTTTATTTTTCTTGGTAAAATAGGAAATGTACGAATTTTTGGTGTGGTGTTACGATTAATTGTATCGTTTGAACACCTCCCTGCACCAGCTATTCAAACTCCATTTATGTGCTTTTTTTGCCAAGTGAGTGTTAAATTTGAATTTTAAATTCATCAGTAAACAATCTTCAACTTTTAAGGAGTCACATCTGCTGCCAAGGTGCAACATGAAAAAACGGAAAACAGAACAGCTCAGGTTGATCTGTCCTACACTAAAAAAAGCCAAGGTTAAAAAATCAAAACACTTTACAAAACTTGCAGGGCAATCATTATTCATAGAAGGAATCCGATTTAAAGACAATTTGAGCATTTTAAGCTGTACTAGACAAAGATTTTCTCCAGCGTAAAAGGAATGTTAACATAGATCGTAATACGCAGGCCTTTAGCTAGGCTAAGCGGGCTTAAAACTTTGAAGTTTTGAGCATAGCAAATTGAAATTAAAGCTAAAACGTTGTAAAAATTAAAAAAATGAAAAACGCTTGTTACCACTATATTTTTAGTATATTTTCCATTAAATCATTACGTTATGCACATTTATAGGGGGAAAACACAAGCTAGAAGTTATGGTTTTCGAACAGAAGAAAATAAATTCTTATAGTACACAAAATACTCTAAACATTGGCGGACTTTTACGTAAAGGTGATTAAAAACTGCATAATATTTCCAAGTGCATTTTTTATATTTATTTGGTTATTTTTTTTTTGGGGGGGGGGTGTCTTCTATGTCATGGGGCCTCTCGAAATTTTAAATCTGCCATTAACTATGATAATAGCTTTTACAAATAAGTTTCCTGCGTGAAGTACTGCTTGAATACTGAATACATTACGGTACTGAAAAAAACAATTTTGTTCATATTTAAACACAAAGAAAACTATTTAAAAACTGATTACGAGAATGTTATACGTGGTAAGAAACCATTTGCGTTTAATTAGCAAGAATTTGAACCAAGTAATTCCTTCATTTAAAACAACAAAACAATTTAAATTGTCTTATAATAATTTTAACTTTTATAAGTAGAAAAGATAAATTTCCTATCGAATATAGCCTTAGATTCTAACACTATACATTTATTGAACATCGGCTTCATCTTGTTAGCTGCTGCAAATATAATTAATGATTTTCTCCGCTTAAATGGCTAATTACAGTAAATGAGTAGTTTTGTTATTTAAATTAACTTGATAAACACATTACCCTCTTAGCAGAAAGGAATAGTGTATTGTGCGATTAAAAAAACATCGGATGATTAATAGTTCGCGAGTCGTTCATTTATCTTTTGCGCACTCCTTGTCAAACAATTTTGTCTTGGAGAAATTAAGAATTATGAAAGAAAATTTGCTGGAAAAATTTCATCTAATAGAACAAATGAATCCGGGGGAAGGAAAAAAGTACATAATGTTTAAACGTCATTTCAAGATGAAGCACTACCCGTAATTAATTACAACTAGATATTGTGAAGTAAAATTGTCCAGTAGAAAACTCTTTTCTCTCTCCTGCAAAAACTTAAATTTTGCTCCTCTGACAACTTCACTTAAAGACGCAGAAGAATCCACAAGACAGAACATTTTTCTTTAAATTGGGCAATGAAGCTTTCAGTTCTGATTGTCCGTGTGCCTCTGACACTTCAATTGATGAATTAGCCCTTTCTCCGGCGATCTCTTTTCGTTTTTTTTAGATTGAAAAATTGGCATTTCTTCCAAGCTTTCGTTTTCTACCTGTTTGTATTTTAAAACGTATTTTTTGATTTTTGGGGTTTCCACCGAAATTGCCTTTCTATTTTGACTTTAGAGAGCTGAAACTCATTTTATTTGGCATTTTGTGAATGGATGCTTCAATTTACCTTCTTCACTATTTTCTTCTTTAACGTTTTCTTGAAATATTCTAATGTTATGAAAGTTAGGTTTTCAGGCATTAACACTTTTTTCCACTATTATAATTAATGTGCACTTTGATTAGAGTTTGTATTAGTGTAATTTTAAAGAAACTCCTTACTTTTGGGAAATTAAATAGGTGTGGTTTGATAAATTTTTAAACTTAGTATTTTTAATGGGCACGGTAGCGAAAGAAAATTCGCACAGTTAATTAAAACTCAGAGTCGGATCAAAATATCTATCGATTTGTATTGCAGTAATGTTTCTGAATTAGATTGGAAAATCTTTGGTAATCAAATTAAAATTAAAATTAAATGTTCCTGGGATAAAATAGTTAGAACTTCTTATAAAATAACTACCAGCGCAAAACAATAGTGAAACGATGAAGAATTCGTTTTTTACTTTAAGTCGCATTAACAATATAAATACTCCATACAAAACCTTCCTATTTTTCTGCGAACACTTGCAACAAAAAGCATAAGAACAATAACATATAACTTGGGTTTGATGTATCTGTAAGCATCTTTGACTAGTACTAATTTTCTTCCAAGAATAATCATTTTTACCAACAGTATTTAACCTAGCCCTACACTGCATGTTTTTTTTCCTTCGAAAGAACTATATATATTTTTCAATGTAATAAAAAAACAGTGGAAAACATTTTTAAGTATTTAATTTTGAGGATAGATGGTTATATTTGCTTTAAAGATACCTAATAATTGCTTTTTATGCTTGAGTTGCCTTATGTCTGGTCATGCGAAAATAATCCATGTATCCAATTGGCAACGCTATGCAGTGTGGAGTTAGCACAGTATTTAAAAGTTTTAAATACTTTTTTTTTTTTTTTTGCTACATGTTAATTTAGTATATCCAAAAAAAATTTTTGTTTCTTTAAGTCAATAAATAAATCAGGATTAACAAAAATTAATGTTATTCTACAAGGTATTCCTTCACAATTATTTAACACCATTAAAAGAACGTAAGTTCCACCCTTTGTATCAGGCAAACGTTTTCACATTCTCCTGAAAAGTAATAGAAATGGACTTAACAATTGTCTGGCTCTGAGATACAGATATTTCCCGGAACTTTTACTCTGCTTGTAAGATGACCATCTAACTTTGAACTTCGTTTTTTAAATAAAATAAAAAAAACTTTATTTTAATCGATTATATATTTGTGAGTTTTTTTTTTTTTGGAAAAGAAATCATAGTTCATCGAAAATTGCCAAAAAAAAAGGAATAAATACGGAGAAAAGACAAGGTATTAGGTGCTTGTAAAAACGTTATACTCTTACGCTATTTTAAATACAACTTAGAAAATAGTAAAAAAAGCATTAGTTAATGAAGTAAACAGTGAAAGAGAAAAATCTTTGAAATTCTTTTATAAAATAAGAGAAAAAAAAATCTTCATAATATGAGGTACAAGCCAAAGAGAAAAAAAAATCTTCATAATATGAGGTACAAGCCAAAGGATAACTTTAGAAATCTTCCAGTTATATAGTTTTATGAGCAGTGACTTGTATAACCGCACCGTACTTTAGATGGAAAACATGACAGTAAGATTATTTTTGTTGCATTATTTTAGTGAATAACAATCCTTTAGAAGAGAACAGAAAAGTAACATATTTGACCTCAGAGTTCGCTAGTAATATAAGTTAGTGTTTATTACAAAACGCTCAACTAAGTCGTTTTTAAATGTGTCATCAAGAGGTTAAACGTATAGGCTCTGGAATGCTCTCGAAACATCTTGTATAATCTACAAAATTGCCTCCTCTTGGTTGCAAACTGGTCTTAAAACAAGAATACGTTAATTAATATTAACTCATTCACAGTATGATAGATTATTTAATCGAGAAATAAGAATTTTAGTTCGTTTTCTGTACTCTTAAACACAGTCTGTACTCAGAAGGCAAGAACGTAGTCATTAATTAACAGTATTTAATAGATTGTACATTAAATTTTATTTCACACTTATCTATTTCTACTCCATTAAGTGCATGTTCTTGAATTCAGTAGGTAAAATTTAAACATGAATGTTTGCTAACGTAAATATCTAGCCCCCATACATTAATTAATGTTTATTTTGAAGCAGTCATTATTAACAAAAGTAAGAGGTAAAGTTCTTCAAATTTTATTTTAAATAAACCGTCACTTCAAAGCATTTTGAAATGAGAAATACGCTTTAAACAAAGAATAACTCTATTTACTATGGAAATTAATTTTAGGTGAAGGAATATTAAATAATCTGAAATTCCTCAATTTTATTAACGAGAAAGTGATGTCAGAACTTCAAGTGGTAATGAAAAAGGATTTAATTAAGATTCAAACTCGTAAAATTTCACGAGTTGACAAATGCGTTTTAAGCAATATTTTAAAAGCGTATAGTTCAAATAGTACCATGAGAATGTTTATTTTTGTTTTTAAGCTGCCACGTACCTGAAATATAAAATGAAAACGAAGTCTTAGTAGTGAATACTGTTTATTTAATATAGCAAACATGATTGTGTAATTAATACTCATCCTCACTCCGCGTCAGAGGCATCATTTAACATCAGGAAAATTTAGACCAGTGCTTTAAAGTTTTCACACAACTTGTGGGATATGTAAATACTTGTGATGAGAAGACTTAGGACTTTTATCCATTTAAATGCAGAAAACAAAACTGCAAACCTACTTCTAAAATATTAAGCTATGTGAAGAAGCTGCTAATAAAGATTTTCCCTAAATAATTTAAAAACTATATTCTAGCAAACGTTTTGTCTGCTATTATGAGTTAAAGAATAATCTTTTCAGCATATCGCATTGCAAGAAATTTCCATAATAATCAGATACAATTTCAAACACACACACGCACAAAAAGTCATCTGCTCTACTGACGTGTGCAACATTTGGCATGCTTTTACATGCTGTACAAACTAGTTTCAATAAAGAGTTTTTCACCTTCAACTATTAATTATTTTTCTTTGTGTATCATTGCAATGCATTATTTACGTAATAATCCGAAATAAAATAAAAGCAATTCTTCATTTGTTGCTTAACTCGAGATTTTGAAGAACTTACGGTGTTGTTAAAATAATGGACAAATAACTTCCTTGCATGCAATGGAGTTTATGATATGGTAAAACCGATACTTATGCCAGATCGTATACAATCGGAACATCAGAGTGCGTGACAAAGGTTGTGATGGATAAGCCATACATCTTTTGGTATGTTCCAAAGGTGACGTCAAACGATTCCACATTAACTCTAGAAATCAGCATATATCAACATAGTGTTCCATGCTTTATTTACATGGAAGCTTTTATTCTATGCTTGAGCCTACGTTTTAAAGAACTGGGGATCGAAACTATGAAGGTACAAGTTTTTGGCTTTGCAGTTGGTCACTTATAAAAATGTAAAACATTAAAAATACTAGCATGAAGAATGCTTTACAGAAATACAAAGACTTGAAAGTGCAGAGATTTCTATTACTTCTATTTTATTTACTTATCTATTATTCATTTATTTATTTATCTGTTATTCATTTATTTATTTATTTATTTTACTTATTTTTTTGCCTGCAAAATATTTTAATAGAAAAAACTTATCTATCGTATTGATTATATTGTATTCATCATCTTTCTTTTCCGTAAAAAAAAGCACACACAAGGCCCGAATAAGAATACAATATTAAAAAAAAATATTTAAAAAAATTGAATAAAAATAAATGAATCTAAAAACCTACACGGCCATAATTAAACACATTTTTAAAAGAGTTATGTTGAAAGTAATGTTGAAATATTCTTTACAAAAAGTTCAATTACACGTCCTTCGATTACTTTAACTCTTTTCAGGCTTTAACAACATTTTTCGCAAAATTGGGCAATTAAGTTGGAAGCTTCAATTACCCATGTGCCTTTGACACTTCAGTTGATGTATTAGCCGTACTACCAGATAAGACAAAATTTTTAAACTATACGGAAAAGGGGCTAGTGGAATCCTGAATTACGTTCTGTTACTTACAAAGACAGTTTTTGTATTGATATCGTGTATATGTGAACAATTAATATGAACTATTTTTTATGATGTTATTTTTATTTAGCTTTGATTTATTAACTGATTAGTACGTGTAAAGAAAATTGATTTTCGTTTTAGACCAATAATTATTTAATATAGTTTACCAATAATAAAATTACATAGATTTTACGTTTCTGAATTCATATGTGCTACAACAAGGAATAACTTTCTTGAAATTCAGGTATCACTTATTATAATGTTTGATGTAGTTTTGAAAAAAATAATTTTTTAAACCGGGTCCATCACTTGTACTTACTCTATTGAACAACATATATTGCTACCAGTATTATCTTGATTTACACTTTAAACTAATATAGATTATTACTTTATATAGTTGCTTGTTTTTTTTCAATAATTATTAACGCATAATGTAAGGAAAAAAAATGTTATTTCCGAAAATAGAAAAAAAAAATACTTGACTAAGGTAGATATAGCTTATCAGGTATAATATACAAAAAAAAAAAATAAATGTATCAAAAGTAATGTACATATGACAGCTCAAATAAGAATTAAAAATTAATTTTGATTAGTTGTCAAGTTAAATCTCCATTCCTAAAATTATCCTTTGAGTTACTATGTATTATAATTAGTATCTCAATCTTTTGTTCCAATGTCTTACTTTGATTCTTTATTAAATAAATTTACTATCGTATCAAAGCGTAATGAAAGTTTCATCATTAGGGTGAACGCGGAACGTACTTTCGCTGCTGTTTAACTAATGAATTTTTTTTTTTTTTTTTGTTACATTTCCATTATGTATTTTCAACTGAAGTGTACTTAGGAAATGGATCAAAATAAAAAGATACCTTAAAGTCATTTAAAACTCATTTGTTGCTATTTAATCTCGAACTGCACACTCGTATCCAATTAAAAAATTTGATAAGTTCTTTTATGAACCATTAATCATGTTCTTAGTCATTTGAGCACTTTAAAATGGTGCAGGAAAGAGTCATTTTCAGATATGCTCTTTCTTAAAAAGCTTTTCTTAATATTGTCCAGGTGATAATTAAGAATCGCACTTCTAATGTTTTTAAATGCATACTTGTTAAATGACTTTTGACAAAATCTCATTATGTATTATTTTCTTATGTAGCTGGCATATATAAGTGGAATTGGTCTTTGTTTAAAATTAAATTTTTCAAAGGTAAAATGCTGTTAAGTTATATTACATTACTAAAATCGGTTTTTAAAAAAGCATGAATTAAATATTTTCAAGTTTTGTCCAAATACAAAAAATGGCATCACATTTCAATTATAAAACTTTTTTTTTATTCTTTGTAAAAACAAAACGCTATGTATACAGCTCCCGGCAGCATAACTTTATGATTTCGAAACGCAGTAAAACCCACTAAATAGGACAAATTATTTCTTTTCTTTTTTTTCTTTCAGGTAGGTCGGCGTAGCTCGGAAATATACTATGAGAGGAAATTTAGTTTCATAGCTTTACACTAAGAAATTTCCTATTTTCTTAAATTTTTCCATGGAATACCCAAGTAGCATCAACTCATCGGATCTTGCTCGGCCGATCATCGAACTCCTCGTAAACTGATCCCGTAACGCACGATGACATCGTTCCGATCAGTATCCGAGCACGGTTTTCGATGAGCTACTTTTCATCGGAAAGCGATATTCTTCCGATCAACTTTCCCGATGAAAATAAGCCGAGCATCCAAAATTGGTCCTAAATTCATCGGCACGAGACTGTCTCAAATCTCATCGTATTTCGAGCAAAACTCATCGGATTTCGCTGCTCGGATTCTGTTTGGCCGATGGAGCAATTCCCAATGAGAACTCATCGAATCCGATCATCGGCCGATGAGATTATGCTGCTAGTGTAAGTATTATTTTTTATTATATTATATAATGCGTCTTTGATTCAATTCAGCTGCAATTTTTAAAGTTTAAATTTTGATTCATTCTGATGATCGGTCATTCCCTTTTCATATGTGTCATTCGCTCACATATTAGATTTCATAAAAAAATTACTAATATAAATATTTTGAATATTTAGCGGTACTAATATTCGTTTTACAAACCTCTTACATATATCTATCTATAAAAAAAGGTTACATTTGATTCTAGCCACTTTAATTTTTGTGAACATTACGAGCTCAAAATGACTGTTTTTAGAGGAATGAAATTTATAATCACCTAAAAGAATTTTATGAGGCCTCGGTGGCTCATAGGTAGAAGTTTCGCCTCGGAAGCAAGAGATCGGGGTTTGATTCCTGCCTTTGCCCTGGGTGTTATTCCCTCTTTTTGTGTTGTAAATCTTTCTTGTGCTGTCTTATATGTTAATAAAGAAGTCCAATCTCTCTAGAGGCAACGGCAACCTGCTATTTGCGTAGCATTTGTTAAACTATACACACAACAAACAAATATGTAGCTGGCTTTTGATCTAACAAAAGCAAAAAAATTTGCTTTTGATGAAATATCAGCATGCAATTTAATGGATACTGAAGAAACTTTGAGTCAAATGAGCCTTCTTCACTAATTTTGGTTCAAGATATATATATATATATATATATATATATATATATATATATATATATATATATATATATATATATATATATATATATATATATATATATATATATATATATATATATATATATGTATATATATATATATATATATGTATATATATATATATATATGTATATATATATATATATATATATATATATATATATATATATATATATATATATATATATATATATATATATATATATATATATATATTATATATATATATATATATATATATATATATATATATATATATATATATATATATATATATATATATATATATATATATATATATATATATATATATACACTGAAGTGACAAAAGTCATGGGATAGCAATATGCAAATTTTCAGATGGCAGTAGCATCGCATAGAACAGGTATAAATGCACAGTGCTTTTACAGAGCTTTCATTTCTGTTCAAGTTATTCATGTGAAGAGGTTTTAACGTGATGATGACCGCACGACGTGAATTAACAGACTTTGAACGCGGAATGTTAGTTGGAGCTAGACGCATGGGTCATGCCATTTCGGAAATCGTTAGAGAATTCAACATTCCCAGATCCACTGTGTCAAGAGTGTGCCGAGAGTATAAAATTTCAGGCATAACATCCCACCATGGACAGCGCAGTGGTCGACCGCCTGCACTTAAAGATCGAGACCGGCGACGTCTGCAAAGAGTCGTAAATTCTAACAGACAAGCAACACTGCGTCAAATCACCGTAGAAATCAATGTGGGACGTACAATGGACGTGTCTGCTAGAACTGTGCGGAGAAATTTGGATTTCTTGGGCTATTCCAGCAGAAGACCGACTCGAGTGCCTTTACTGACAGAACGACATCGCTTGCAGCGACTCTCATGGGCACGTGAGCATATCGGTTGGTCCCTAGATGAATGGAAAACCGTGGCCTGGTCCGATGAGTCACGATTTCAGCTGGTAAGAGCCGATGGTAGGGTTCGAGTGTGGCGCAGACCCACGAAGCCATGGACCCAAACTGTCAGCAAGGCACTGTTCAAGCTGGTGGTGGCTCCGTTATGGTGTGGGCTGTTTTTTCATGGCATGGACTTGGTCCTCTAGTGCGACTGGACCGAACATTGACTGGAAATGCTTATGTGCAGCTACTTGGAGATCACTTGCAGCCATTCATGGACTTCATGTACCCAAACAACGATGGGATTTTTATGGATGACAATGCGCCATGTCACCGGGCCACAACTGTTCGCAATTGGTTTGAAGAAAATTCTGGACAATTCCAACGAATGATTTGGCCACCTAGATCGCCCGACATGAATCCCATTGAGCATTTATGGGACACCATCGAGAGGTCTGTTCGTGCCCAAAATCCTGCCCCATCAACGCTTTCACAATTATGGACGTCTATCGAGACAGCATGGCTCAATATTCCTGCAGAAGACTTCCAACGACTTGTTGAGTCCATGCCACGTCGAGTTGTTGCACTTCGCCGGGCAAAAGGAGGGCCGACACGATATTAAGAGGTATCCCATGACTTTT
>JAXGGA010008975.1:0-53843 GCA_038373865.1 Uloborus plumipes
GCAAGTAGCCAGCTGTTCCGGTAGGAACGTTCCTGAACGAAAATCGGTGAAAATATTGCTTTCACCTCTTTATAAAAAAATTCATTAAAAATCAATGAAGCAAGATAACTTCACCGTTTTTGCTTTAAATGAAGGTGAAATGTTTATATTGTATTCTTGAAAAGTTTCAGAGCAACAACACCATTAGATTCTCGGATGCATGAATTTTAATTTACTTCGATTGATAAATTGAAAAACGTCGAAAAAGTGACCTGTCTTTGAAAATTCTTGAAAATTCGGTAAATTACGTTAGAGCTTCAAACAATTTAGACTTTTAAAGACATTGCTTTGCTCTTACTGGTGATGTATTGTTTTTCTTCCTACGTTTACTAGAAACCTTTTTACGGTCGTAAACTCGTAAAAGCCCAAAACATGGATAAAACATTAAATAACTTTTTTTCTAAATTAAATTTTTAAAATCGAGCTTCAGGTTACGACATCTGACCTTTCAGAGAACTTGTGTACCAAGTGTCATAGCTGTAAGCTGGATAGCTTCGCTATACTGCGCACAACGCACAGAAGGGTATTCCCTTCAGAAGAGCGAGAATTCCGAAATAGTTTTGGCCAGGATTTTCAGTCAAATACTCCACTGTGCGGCGGGCGATTTTGGTTTTCGTTTGGAGTGGTTGATGTTTTTTTTTTCCCTTAATTTATTCCCCTTCCTTATCACTAGCGATTTTGATTTTTTATTTTTTTTTCGTTTGAATTCGTTTTTTGATTATGTTGGTTATTGTTGATGGTTTTTTTTTCTTAATTTATTCCCCTTCGTTATCGGATCTAGGAAAGTAAAATAACATCTGAATAAGCTGAAATGCTGTCACCCTTTTTAAAATAGAACTATTCAAGGGCGTTGCAGTAGTGGCTTTCGATGTCGGACTGAATTTAGGAAAAAATAAACATAGCATGCACTTTTAAAAAAAAGACAAAAAAAAAAAAAAACTTTTACATCGCACAAGCCGCCATGGCGAAAAGCCGCAGGAGTGAAAATTTAGCTTTTAAACACGTATAAACCGCGGCTTATCTGCCCGAAAATACGGTATATAACAGCACATTTTCCTTCTTTTCCGTTTGCTTTGAAAATTTGTCATATGGCTTTCTTTTCGAGCATTGCTGTGGAAATATTTTCATTTACGCAAAACTTGTTCGAATCAGTAATTTTTGTAAATCAATGATAAAAAAATTAAATAAATTCTTTCTTTCATCAACATTTTTTTTTTTTAAATTATGTTTTAAATGAGTTGTTCATTTCGAAACATTGTTAAATTTGTTGTTCTCATCGTCATTCTTCGTTCTGTTAATCTCGGAACAACTTGCTCCACCCGCGGAACAACTTGCTCCCCCGTCGAGGTAAGTTGTTAATTTTCGGGTTTATTTACCATAGAATTAATTATTAAAAAACCTTACGAAATAAAACTAAAAAAAAAAAAACAGCTTTTGTATCAAAGGGACAAAGAAAAACCTTGGAATATTAATTTTAGAATCTTGTTTTCCGAACAAATTTTAAGCATGAGTAAAACACGGAACTTTTGGCCCAGCTCTCCCCTGCTTACATTTATTTTTTCTGTAAGTAATTAATGCAGAACAAATTGAATGAAAGAACTAAGACTTACCATGAGGAAAAGAAGATAGCTGAAGAACAGTTCTCATCAGCAAAAAAAAATATTGAAAATAAAACGTAGCTATCACAAATAAATTTGCTATCGTTGTGGTGGTATTGTACAGCACAGAATAAGCACACTAAACACGAAACACAGGGTTGCCAACTCTTAAAAATGCCCCCCCCCCCCCAAACTCAACTCAAAAAACCCTTAGATGCGATTGGATAATAATGACGTCATGAATCAAAAACTTTGGTTGCCACTTAAAATGTTTGGTAGCCAAATCTCAAATATAAAAACGAAAGGAATCTGAAAAACGAAATTATTTTCCTTTTCTCTGTTCTGAAAATCTTTATGCACCTTGGCATTTTGGGGGGGGAACGTTCCCCCAGTTCCCCCCCCGTGGATCCGCGCCTGGGCTGTTATCATATTAAAAGTCACAGATGTCTAATTTCAGAATATAATTAAAATAAACATTAAGACAAATAAAAGTATAATATTTTTAATATAAATTTTCATACAAAGACATTTTTGGATAAAAATACAAGTGTTTTAATTACAAAGTATCTTGGGATAAGAATAAAATGGGTTGAATCTAAAAGAAAAAGCTAACTATGATTTTTAACAATGAAGTGGTGATAAATACAAAACAAACAGGCTAAATCAATGGCTTTCTCTTCTATGGATAGAAATGAATACTCTCTCGGAATAGACCTACACACAAATTAAGAGACATAGTCATTAAATAAAATGGCTGATTTTTACCTTTTACATGTTATACAACTACTTAACTTTTCCAGCTTGATGACGCTTGAGGTATAGAAGGTGATTGGACTCTATCTGAGCGATAATTCCTGCGAATATCGTTTTGACCCGTAGATGGCTTCCCTCTACTATGATGAGAACTTGTTGGAACATATGACGTTAACGACAATACATTAGGATGCAAAGGCACACCTGAAGCTAATAAATGTTGGGCTTGAGCTTGTAAAATAGATTGAAACTGAGGATTTAATTTGTTCATTTGTGCTAGATTGTGTGTGTGATTCAATGGTGGTGCAGGTTTGGGAATGTATGAAATAGATGATCCAGTTTTAGGAACAGAGAAAGCAGACGCTGTGTGGTGATGATTCTGATGCGCAGGAGACGGGGCATTGATGCGAGAACTTGGACGAGATTCACGAGAAGAGGAATGTGACTTTGGTATTGTCTGAGCTAAGCGATCAATCTCTTTTTCCTGCTGAAGTGCTTTCAAAAATGCAGCCTTCAGATTATTGGTATGCTGAGCTTTCAAAGCTTTCCGTATATTAGAATTTATACAGGCCTCGCAAAACACGTCGTACACCTTTTTCCCATTTTTTTCTACTTCTTTCCACTTCCAAGAACAAGTGAAATCAATGGAACACTGAACACATCTCAGTGGCTCTTTCCATACATTGTTCTTTTTTGACTTTGTTAAGAAATCTACTACAACATCTAAACCTAGTAAACAAAAGAATTCCATACTGTTGGGATTTGGGAAAAAGTTTAGTTTTAGTGGAGGTCGCTTAGGTAGCGGAATCTGTAAAAGTGTCTTTTCAAGCTGCTTTCTCAGTGCCAGCTTAGCCGCAGCTTGTCGCTGATAGATAGTTTCAGCATCAATTCTTTCCACAGGTTCTTTTTTGACTTCTGGTGCTGGAGCTGGTACCTTTAAAATAAGAAAAACAGTTAGAACTTCTGTAAAGAGCTAACAGGTAATATCGAGCCATTAGAAATCTACAAAAAAGTTTAATGAGGTAATTTGTACTAAGGATTCAAGGCATACACCAGCTTGTGAGACCTGATCCTAGTTCCTGCCATTTTCCCAGAAATCCTGAATCTCTTAATGCATTTGTCCGTATCTGACATGGGCGAACGTTACCGGCAAATTTCCACATGCCCATGTAAAATGGGCACTCTTAAAGTTTATTATTTTATATCTAATGCCCGTTTGAGATTCGTACAGGTCAAAATAGATAGCCTAGTAAAGATAGCAATAAAGCAGAGCTTAGTTTGCATGGGAGCTCAACCTCTGCACTTCTTTCCAATTTGGAGAGAAATTCCGCATATTTCACAGAATTCAGGCTAATTATGCATGAAATTAAGCTTCGATAACTACAGGGTTCTCACTTTTTTGTTTTGTAGGAAATTAATGCAAGACAAAGTTTTATTCAATACCATAGAACAAGTACTACTATAAAATTAAAAAGTTACACTAAAATACTTCACCATGAAAAAAAAAAAAAAACGCAATACTTTGGAATCTATTTTTTTTTTTTTTAAATTCAACAGAAAATCTATGCTATAGTTGATGTATAAACACAATTCAAACAATCCTATGGCTTTGCAAAATCTGCCAATGCAGAATAAGTAGGGCAATAAAATAGTGTACAGCACTCTAGGTTAATTCCATATGTGACAGACATTACATCAGACGACTATTTTCCTTAGTTTCATGTACCAAATATTAAAATACAGTGATGAATTTTATTGGGCTGTTTTGAATCAAATATTTGTTATAAAATAATAACATACTGTGACAGACATTACAAAAAATGGACATGGAAATTGACTGATACCTCATTGTTACCCAATTGCTCTAAATTAATCTATGTTATACATTCAGAAAAAATTATTTAGTAAACAAAGAATGTTTTATACAATATTTGCTAAAAAAAGTAACAATTTTAAAAAAGGGCATTTATAAAAAATATTTAAATTGTGTGACAGACATTACAAGATTTTGCGAGACATTACACGTGCTGAAAATTTTAATTTATATTTCCATCAATAAATGAAAAATATGCATTTCCTGTTACATCAATTGCTAGAAATTGAATATATAACTGGTATGGAAGATTAAAATTGTTAAAATACATTTTCAAAGCTTGTAAAATCTACGAGCATTGACCAAAGTTGGAGCAACTGTAGTCGCTACTATTTGTGTTTTGTTATACCACACAGCATGGTCTTCTGACTCAAATTTGAATAGTCCCTTTATTTTGGCTGGCACTAGACACTTTATTTGGTACTGTTCTAACTCTGTTTTAATTATTACGCCAGTGAACTTTTCGTTGTAATAATTCACAGCTAAATTGTTTTTACTTCATCTCCTAGCTCTAAGCAGAAAATAATGCTTGTGGGGCATTTCACAGTATTTGTGACATAGGGGTGTCCGTAACAAAACTTTTTAAAAGTTAAAAATTTTTATATATACAGTCGACGCTCGATATAACGACCGTCTCCGTCCTACAGAAAGCGGTCTTTATAACGTGTGGTCGCTATAAGAGGTAGAACACAGAGTATGTTGGGATACAGTTGGGGTTTTCTCACCGGTCGTTATATTGGGATGGTCTTTATAACGTGTGGTTGTTATAACGAGCGTCGACTGTATTAAAAAAGTACATTCTAAAGTATATGAGTATCATGTTGTTTTCATAGTTCACTTTATTTTATGTTTGTAATTGCACTCAGAACATTGAAAATGCAATTTTAACCGTTACAGTCTCTACATTGAATTTTTCTTTAAATACTAAACTTTTATTACAATTATTGTTACGGACTCTACAGTCATCATTTTCACAATCCATAATTTTTTTTAGAACGCACTTTTAGAATAAAATTGTTAGCTATATTAGAGGTGAGCCTTTACTTTGTCTGTCTCAAGTACCAGTTTTGGCTTAAAAATCGGTTTAAGCCAGATTTGAAGAAAAATTCAATGTAGAGTCCGTAACAGTGAAAATTGCATGTTCAATGTTCCAAGTGCAATTACAAACATAATATAAAGTGAACTATGAAAGTAATATGATATTCATGTAATTTAGAATGTACTTTTTCAATAAAAATTTTTAACTTTTAAAAAGTTTTGTTACGGACACCCCTATGTCACAAATACCGTGAAATGCCCCTTGTAAAGATTGAAATACTCACAATATACCCATTTATGCCCAGTGCCTAAAAACGGGACACCTGTTAGTTACTGCAGACAGACCTGTAATGGGTATATCCTTTTACTAAAGCTGTTTTTCACTAGTGGAATATTTCTTCTTGAGAAAACCATACATAAAGCCGCAAGCTGGACATTAGAGTTCATTTACTGACAGTTATTTTTAGGTAAATGAGTCAAACAACGATACAGCATGGGAAGTCGCAGAAAGATGGTTTTTTTGCGAACTTATTTTTCATAGAATTAAACTATTTTAAAATGATTTGCTTAAAATAGATCATTGAAGTCTTCCGTAATGTTAGTTTGCAAAAACTATTACCGTATTTTCGAGGAGGTAAGCCGCACCACCGTATACGCCGCACTTCGCAAAATTCCGGAGTAAAAAAACGTTTCATCAGATACGCCGCATTGGCGTATAAACTGCATAAAACTTAGTTAAAAATTTAATCTGCAAGAATAACGTACCCTGCAGTATACTCCTATTGACATTGTTCAAAAACAATCACAAAGAATTGGTAACATTGATTTGAAAAGTGTTTCAAAGCTGTTCAAGTGCGTTACAGTAGTGGCTTTCGATGTTGGACTCTAATTTGCTTTGTTTTAGATAATAAATAAACATAACATGTACTTAAAAAAAAAAAAAAAAGTAAAAAAAAAATTACATTGTATAAGCCGCCGTGGCGTATAAGCTGCAGGAGTTAAAATTCAGCTTTTAAACACGTATAAGCCGCGGCTTATCTACCCGAAAATACAGTATATTATTTTTGTATAATCATGCTCATTTGATCATATATATGCCCAGTGTCCCATAAACAGGACATTGAATAACTTAATGAATATGGCACCAGTGATCTACTTGATGCCTAAAATGTATTTAAAACATTCCAAGTAAGAGTTTTAAGCAGATAAAAATTGAAAAAAATTGTTAAAAAAAAACTTTGGCATAAATGGGTTAATTGACTGTGTTGAGTTGTTTACTGAAAATCAACTTAGAAATTGAAACAATCTGACATTTGCATGTTTAAATAAACTAGTGTGACAGACATTACACCTGTGACAGACATTACACATGTGAGACATTACAAATTTAAAAACCTTCTACATCACTCAATATTTTGGGTTTTCTTAAATTAACTACACAGACATGTTTCTTATAACACAAGAGGAAATGCAAATAAAAGTATAAGATGTAAACATATCCTTGTTAAAACTTAAAAATTTTATGTTTTTTGTAACAGACATTACAGGTCTCGGAAGAATTATTCTAAAGGCTCCAAAAAAATTTCAAATAATTTTTATCAAAAACTTTGATGTTTTTCAAGTGCTCATGAATCATTTCTTTTGACTAATAATTTTTTTGAAAAGGATCAGTTTAAAATTTTAAAGTTAAAGGCAAATCAAAGTTGTGAAAATAAAGCTTGTAATTTCAGTCACCAAATTAACTCTAAAACTCATTTATAAAAAATATTTAGACATAGTTATAGCAGTGAATTTTATTAATTTCATAAAATTTGGTTTATTTTCTACGCATTATGATCCAAAACTAAAACTTTTGATGAAATTTAAAAAATAGCAGCTATGTCCACATATTCCTGGAATTAACCTCTACTGGTGTATTTCTAAAAGAATTTCATGAACACTTAAATCAGCAATCTAATATTGTACAAGTTAGGACAAGAAAAACATTTTCTTTCAAAATCAGCCATTTATTAAGATAAATTAAGATTAATGTGATGAATGTTTCGACACTGGCACTTACTTGTGTTATAGTTATCTGATTTGACAGATTTTTAAGAAGAGGAAACTGGTTAAATGGATTCGACTTGAGCTGCTGGGAACTCGAAACAAGATTTTTACTAGGTTCTTCTTTGACAATGTGCTGACTCACAGATGATGGCAAAGGTGATGATTGTTTGGCATTATTGCTTTGTACAAATGAAGTCTGTTTTATTTCCTGCAACAAGACACATTAATGAAGAGCTAGCTAAATGCTTTACATTTGCACGAACATTGCATATTACACAAAACATAACTTCTACATGTGTCAAAGAGAGTAATTTACTCTTTTCATTATGATTAGAGATGGAAACAATCATCAAAAATTCAAGCAATTTTATTGTTACAGGAGCATTTTCTTTAGCATATTTCACATATATTTTTAAATACACTATTGGCACATACAGTTGTTTTATTAAATACATATATTTTTAAATATTTGAATACATATATGTTTGATTTATTAAAAATGGCACTTAGGTTGTTAATTTTGACGCCTAGAAACTTATACTAGGCGTCATCATGACGCCTAGATTTAAATTCTTATTTCGAACACCGACTACTATTTGCTATTTTTCTCATTAAAACTAAATGCATACACAGGACAATATGAACAACATTAGTTACTGGAATAGTCAGTTAAAGTTAAAAAATATATTTTTATTTTAATGTGAGGCAATTCCACGTTAACAGACGTATCAGCTTTTTACAATGAAGCTTACAAATACTAGAAATATGCTAAATCGTTATTTTATTTCAAACTTGATGAAGAATATGGTCTATACTTCTACAGTAAAACCTCTGAATAACGGACAGCCACGGGACCGGAATTTTTGTCTATTATTGAGAGGTGTCCACTATTAGGGAATATTACTTTTTTAGGATTTTACTATTTCAAACTTGACCTATTAATTTAATACAAAATTATAATAATCAATATGATGTATTATTGCCATCATGCATTACAATACTTGTAATTGTTCATCATTTACTGATCTCACTTTATACGTGCAGCTTTTTATTTTATCTTGTATCAAATAAAGATAATGTACATCAGGTAAAAAACTCTGTCACTGGTCATGACTATTTGCAGACTCATTTGCACAAAATCAACCTGGCCAGTTCACCCAATTGCATGCTTTGCAACACCTTTCCAATGACAGGCAAGCATCTTTTTAGCTGTCCCTCTCTTTTTGACATTCATTCCAATGACTACTTTCAGGCCCTCACACCTTCTAAGGCTACTTCATTTTTATACTGACTGGACTGCAAGACGTTTTATGTTTGAAAGAACAATGGCGAGCAAAATTAAAAAAAAAAAAAAAGACAAGAAACGAATAAAATATTGGTCTATTTAACCATTTTTTTTAAACATTGAAAAACTGTTTCTTAATGCAAATTTTGAAATTGTTGCATATGTCTCAAAGTCTCCTATTCTCGAAAAATATTAACATATAGTCACCTTAGAGCAGTGATCGGAAATAGAGCGCTACAAGTAGCGAAACTATTGTAGTAGCTACATTTTTTAGTAGTTTGTAGTGTAGCGCATTACTTTAGACTAAAAGTAGAGTAGTGCGATACAAACAAATAGTAGCTCATAGCGATTTCTGAAAACTACTTTTAAATTGGTAATTAAATAAATAAATAAATTAATGAAAAAAATAAAAAAAATAGAGAAAGAAAGAAATTCTTTCGATTCTGGTTTGATCATATCTGATAGGTGCAAATCTTGCACGAAAGCACCATCGAACGCAATGAGAAATAAGAACTTTAAAAATATCAGCTGATCTTAGATACATCATTGAAGCCATACATTCTATCTGTTTGACATCATTGGTTTATTTGGCAGCATAATTTTCATGCTCAGACAAATAATTTTTATAATCCTAAACATTCCCTGGCAAGAAATTATTAGAAATTTGAAGGTTACATTTTTCAATCTTTCAATTTTTGAATTCTATCTTGCGGCAATATTCGTAAAATTGTAAAAAAAAAAAAAAAAGGTAGACAAATTCCTAGTAATATTCCGTGTCCAAATAAGTTAATTTATTAAGCTAAACCACTTTTAGAGTTTTTTTGATTAATCCTTAAAGGGTGTATGCTTTTTTTTTTAAATTTATTTTTTAAAAAGTAGCGACTACAATTATAAAGTAGTTTGTAGTCGCTACATTAAAAAAAGTAGTTGTAGTTAACTACATTTTTATAACAAAGTAGTTATAGTTAGCTACAACAGAAATGTAGTTTTTCCAACCACTGCCTTAGAGCAACAGTAAGATATCTAACTGTTGCTATGAGGTTACAATACGGAGAAATAAATGTGGTTTTTGTTACATACAAGTATAATGTATTAAAAATATTTAAAAAAAAAAAAAAAAAATTAAATATACTATTTGGTAGAAATTGTTTATGAAAGAAAAGTACAATATGTAAATTTAAAGAAAAAGGAAGAAATACCTTTTTGTTTGTTGCATATTTATTGCAGGATAACAATTGTTTACTTGGCAGACTCTGAATTTGGATGCCACTCTTTTGAGGTACAGTTAAATTTTTAGGAGTATTATTATTGTTAACTGTATTAGCTGTTGATGGCGATGGGCTGACATTGCTTTCTCGTTTTGAATCTTTGGCTTTTTGACTTTCTTTTAGTTTACAAAGAAGAACTAATTTCATCTCTTCATCACACAATTCTTTCTTTAACTTATCAATCAAAGCTTCAAGCTCCTCAAGCTCTTCTTTAGATTTGATTTTTTGGACAGGAGAAGGTAATAGGCTACATTCAGAATCACTATCCGAATCACTACCGTCATCTTTGTCTTCATCAGAAATGACAACCACATCTGGGGAAGTTCCACCATAAGATTCCGTGAATCTTGCTGCTCTATGCGGTAGGAGACGTTTAGGTGTATTGTCATCTGAGAAGTCTTGTTTTGCCTTTTTGGCATTTAAGCTTTCCAGGCCATTTGTTTCCAAAATTTGAATTCCATCTAATGCTTGCTCAACTGCTTTTCGTTTTAGCGTTACATTTGAAAAGTTATTTAAGCTTGCTATCTGAGCCACATTGGGAACGGCAAGATTTTTTCTTGGACGTCCTCGGCTTCTTCTGTAATATAAAAATAAATAAATGAAAATCTTAAATCACTTTTAAAATTTCAAACAAATCAACACAAAAAAAAAAAAAAAAAAAAAAGGAAATTATTAAATTAAAACTAATCAAAATGCTCCAGATTATTTCCAACTGCCCAAATCAGTGTCGCAGACTGGCTAAAAAGTTTCTGCTTCTGGGTCAAATGTTTCAAACCAAATAGATTTTCATTAGTAGTGTAAGAGGGGTCTAGGTTCTCTTGTCCCAATGTAGGAACCAAAGTAAAAAGACGGGTTTGTCAAAATCCAGGAATCTCCCACAAAAATCAATAGAGTTGGCAGGTATGCATTATGCTAATAATCCAGGGCAGTAGTTGAGTTTTTAAAAACATTAGAAGAGTTACGGGAACATTCTCTCAAAATTTTAAGGACAATTCAAGATTTGGTTACATTAATTTTTGCTAACTCTTCGGTTTTCAAAGAATGAAATACTGTAAAATCCCGAAAGTAACCCCCAGACATTAACAGATACATTTCAGGAGAGGGGGGTTATAATAGAGATTTAAGATTAGGTATATTCAGGATTGAAGATAAATTTTCATTTAGACAAATGGGGGTGGGGGGGGGTTACTTTCGGGATTTTATGGTATGCAATACATGCTATAATATTAAATTTTGGATTTAGGTATATTCGGTATAAATTTACCGAATATACCTAATAGTAGGTATAAATTTTGGATTTAGGTATATTCGGGATTGAAGATAAATTTTCATTTAGACAAATGGGGGGGGGGGGGGTCACTTTTGGGATTTTATGGTATGCTATAGTACATGCTATAATATTAAATTTTGGATTAAGCAAATTTTTGACAAACAAGCCTTTTATATAGAAACAAATAATTGATTGAAAGAAAAGGTAAGATTTTTCTTAAGATTATCTAAATCATTTTCTTTGTTTAATTTCAGAACACAAAGCTATACTAATTTGAAAGTATCAATTTCATTGTACTTTTTCTTTAAAATATAAGGTATTTGTTTATCAGGATTCTTTTCTTTCTGGGCTTGTTTAATGCGATGCAATGAAGAAAAAATTTACTTTGAAACAACTGCATATTAAAGAAATTGCGCAGCTAGAAAACTTTTCTGGGAAAGGTTTTCAAATCCAAAAATTATTGCTTTCTTTTTCATTTATTTCTAATGAAAAAATATTATCCAATTTATTGGGCCAAGCAGATTTTACGGCTCAGTAATTATTTGTTTACATTGCTTGCCTAAAATTTGTAATCTGTATTGACATTGCTATGACTTTAAAACAAAAAGGAGAGAGGGGTGCACAATGTATTTATAACTGCCTTCATTTCAATCTTTTATCCATTTTTTGTGACTTTTTCATGAGATCATTAAAAACATTCTTTTGAGATACGTCGATACCTTTATGAATGCTCAGAAAGGCTTCTTTTGATATCACTATAACGACATTCTAAATCCAAAAGAAGAATGTCATTAGGTAACTATAGGACCACTTTGTCAAATGCAAATTAATAATGGATTCGATTCTCGATAAGGATTATGAGGAATTAAACCTACCCTGTTTAGAAAGGTTCGAATGTTATTTTTTTCCTTTATATACGGGAAAAAATGTTCACGGAGAGATTTAAACCCCCAAACACTTATTGTGGCTGCCACTGTAAAGAGTGATGCATTCTTCCAGGACATAGTGTCTAATCGGGAAGTAGCACTTTTGTGTGTGAAGTCTGTTAATCAGGGTCCTGATTTTATGAATAGAATCTTATTTACAGTAAATGTGTATAATTTCACAAATTTAAAAACCACATCTATCACAATAAAACTGAAAATTATGGAATGAAAAGATGTAACTGAATATTGAAAACAAAATATTCCTTTTGTTTCTCAGTTTAAAATAACACAGCTTCGGAGAATAGTGAAGTGTGAAGGCAGGCGGGGGGGGGGGGGGGGGGGGGGGGGGGGGGCGAACAAATTGTAAGAGGAATGCCCTTTTGGCGAAATAAATTACTTTTGCCACAGAATTAGCACAACTAGTTGAGAAAGAAATGTCATAAAATAAATATTTTTTCCCAAAATTAAATATATAAGGAAAGAATCTTTAAATTAGTTTAAAAAAACTAAAAAAATACACTTTTAGATGCACTTATAATGCATCAACATGTAATATAGTAACATAGTTTATAAGTTATATTTTAGCCTTTAGTATTAATAATAATAATAAATATATTACTTTTATATTTGCAAAGAGTGTGAATTTCATCTTTTATTCAGAGTTACATACAAACAATTGAAAAACTTGAACACATCAACGTATAATAATATAGTTTAGCCTTTAGTTTCAACAATAATTGAATATGTTACTTTTATATTTGTAAAGAACGTAAATTTTATCTTTTACTTAGAGTTACATATAGATATACCCACAAGTGAAACTAATAAAAGCACATTAAAAAGATGAAAATCAGGACATAATGCTTTTGATCAGCAAAATCAGAACAACTACGATCTTTGTAACTTAGTATTAATAAAAGTATTAATAATAGAGATGTGAAGAGATAAATATTGAGATTTTAAAAAGTTGTTAGTACACAAATATTATCTTAGCACAAAGGATTGCAAATGATAAGAAGTGCTTGAAAGAGAGACTAAGCTTCATGTTGAATTAATGAACTGGAAAAAAAAAGAAAAGAAAAAAAGGTTATCATGGAAAAAGAAAGATTTTTTAAATGTGCAAACTGAACATAATAAGCATGCTTTGTTTTTTTAAACACAGTTACTGTTAGATGAGATACATTTACATGTCATATTGAAATTCTAAGATGAAGAAAAGACAGCAAATCACTTTAATTTCCTTTCTTTGTTTTGGCTTTTTCAAACCTAACAATAGTTTCACAGCATTTTAAGCAACCAAAAATGGTCATTGTCTTTTTTAATCATTTCAAAATTAGACATTAAACAAACACGATATAAGATTTTAAAAATTATTTATTTATATTTTTTTTTTTTTTGGAACAATGCATAAGTATTTATTTGAAATGAAGACAAAAATTGAATTCTAAAAATGGAAGTATAAAGGAAAAAAACATGCATATTAAGAAAATATTTTTCAAGCGAAAAATTTACTGAACAACTACAATACTTAATAATTATATAAAAACAACACGCTAACTTAAGTTTTTGGGAAAGGCAATGAAAAATTTACAAAATCCGAGTAAATGCAATTTGCATCATTTTTATCCAGTTACATAAATTAAAGATAAAGCTTAATGAAGATTAATGCTAATTTGAACAAAAATTGTTGGCCTAATTTAACTCTGATTTAAGTGGATTGGAAATTGTGAACCCATAGGGTGTATCACGGAAATTTTATTTTGGAAATTCAAAATTTCAAGTTGATAAAAAGTTTTCACTATATGCACATTGTTACTAGAAAAATTATTTTGAAATTGAAAAATATTTAGGTATACCTGGATTACCTAAGGTAAAAATGATGATTTTTTAATAAAATGTGTTTTCTTGTAAAAATTATTCTCTAGGATGAATGGGTAAGTGTTCTAAAAATATGACTGACTAGCGAAAATGTGAGTGTAGTTCATTTTTGCTTTACACATAATTTATATTTAAAAAAAAAATCGTTTTTACTAAAAAAACTTGAAACTTCAAGGTAATCAAGGCAGACCTAAATATTTTTCAATTTCAAAATAATTTTTTTTGGTAACTATGAAAAAAGTAACTTTTTATCAGCTTGAAATTTTGAATTTCCAAAAAAAAAAAAAAAAAATTCGTGATACACCCTACTGTTGAGTGACTTTGTGTGAGTTGATTTTGTGAAAAGTCCTTTAAAAATTAAAAGTATAGTGAAAGGTCAATTAAAAAAAAAAAAATCGGAAAGAGCCAGTGTTTTTTAATAAAATATTTTAGTATAGGTTTGAGAAATGTTCTTTAAATTTTCCTAGATTGACCCATGATTTTTTCAGAACACAAATAAATTTTTACGGCGTTTGGGGGGGGGGGGGGGAGATTTTTGAATTATGTTTTTGCATGACTTATTTAAACAGCTCAGCCATTATGCATACTTACTTGAACTGTGGGACTCCAGCATTGTTCATTTCTTTGCTATTCCTTAACAAACCTATAAAACAAACTAAAATTAATCTATGTACAGTTATGTTTTTGATTTTTTCCTAAAGACTAGAGATGCACTGAATACCAGACCTTCGGTAAAAACTCTTACCAAATCCTTAGCTGAATACCAAAAATTTAACTACATTTTTTAAACGTTAATGTTTATTTTATATAATGCCAGTTTAAAATAGAAAATATCTATCCATTTTGTGTCCTTCAAAAAATTTAAAAGCCTTTCCGTTAAACATTCCTCTGTATAACATCTAATTATCTTTTTTATGCAGTGAATAGGGGAATTGATGGAACATAACTCAAAACTAAAAAATAACTAGGAATTACTTTTTTGAAAGAAATCAAGACACAAGCTTAGGGTTGGCACGTTTTTGTCGGAGATGGAAAAAATCATGCAAAAAAACCGGTAAAAACTGTCCTGGCAAAAATACCTTTTTGCCTTAGTGGCAAAAATAGTTAGCTTTACTTACGGGAATGATACAAAATATTTACTAAGTTTTTTTTTTTTTATATTAGAATATTAAATGCATCATTGAAACAGTAGTCTAAATTTATATACTCTCTAAGTAAAATGCTTTTTTGGTGAATACAATGGATGTAGAATAAAGCAGAAAATAAATAACAATAAAATAGCTCACTAGCTTTGGTTTAAAATATTTTAACTACGAAGCAACACTCAAAAACAGGGGCATAGCAAAGGAGCATTGAGGGTTACCTTCAGAAATCTTTATTTTAACACACATTGCCAGCAGGAATACAGTATTTTATACTCGTGCAAGGGCTGTTATAACCCCCATCACACTCCACCGACTAAAAAGTGAATTTTGGCTGCACTAGTGGTTGCAACTAAGATTAAACTCTTACTTCTCTAACTGAAAGATAGGTAATGCCAGATTTGCTAATCTATTCGGACAACAAAAAATAAAAGCAAAGGGAATTATAACGAGTATACGCTTTGTGAAAAAAAGTATTAGTTTCAACTCATAGTACTGAAGTTTAGGTAACTTTTATAACAAAAATAATGGTATGACTTTGATATACCCCCCCCCCCCAAAAAAAACAAAAAAAAAAAAAAATATGCGCCAAATCTGGCACTCCCTACGGACTTTTTAGGGTTGCTGTTTCTTATTTTGGTACTGCCAATTTAGGCTTTTTTCAGCTTTTAGATTTTTGCTTGCCAAATTTAGTATTTTCTTGTATTTTATATCATTTTTCGAGTTTCCTTTTCAAAGTTTTGTGACAGCAACAAAAACAAGTATTTTGCTTGGCGAGAAAAAAAAGTCGCCAAATTTCCTATTTGGGGGGTATATCAAAGTAGTTCCAAAATTATTTTCCAACATAGTTGACTGATCAAATTAAATTGAATTTTATGATCACTAGCAGTACCCGCACGGCGATGCCCGTGCATTTAAATGGGAAGGAAGTCCACTAAATAAATTTAAATTCACTCCAACCCTCTGAAGTAAAATTATTATAGTTGAAGCTTATAGTAATTGGGCCACTTTAGCGATATTGTATTTGCATGCTTGAATAAAAAATAAAAGAAATATTTCTGCATAAATAAGAAATACTTCATATGATACTATATTAATGCATTTTGCTACTCATACTGTCTGAAAACACTTTTTCAAATATATTATTAGAAAAAAGTCAAGGCAAAAACAAAAATGTCAAATTGATAGTAATTGGTCACCTTATCATAGTTATTGGCTATGAAACCAGTTATTGGCCATGTAAGCATTCAATGTTATACTGGATTATTCATATATATATGAAAATATACCTTTACATGAATATATAGTATAGCATTATATGAAGGTATTATACTGTTAATTGAATACATTTTCCATTCATTAAATATATTATAACATTATAGCATTCAATATCTTTCTCCATCTTTCACTTTTCTATTTTTTGACTTCCCTTTATTTGTTTTAGTCTTCTTTAAAGCATTTTCTTTCTGTACGGCTGCTTGTCCATTCTGTTTTCTTTTCTTTTCTTTATTTTTCACTCCTTTTGCTGCTTTTCTTGTTCATTGTTTTCAATAGCTGCTCTATAACTCTCAGAAATTATAAAGAATAGTTTTTTTGTCTATCTTATTAAGAAATTTTCTCCTACTTTTTGGCGCATTTTGTTGGTAATCATTGATAAATTTGCTACAATGAGTTGTTTTGTTTGAAGTAGATGGCGTACACAAACTCACAGAAGTCTTCAGAGGAGTTATCACAATTGTTACTGCTGTCACATTATCTTCATTAGTCAGATTTGCATTTGTTGTTATAATTGCAGTCAGTATTCCAGTATTGGTAGAGTTGATTTTAGAAAAATCATTCCGGAAAAAAAGCGCCAAACTTTGTATAACGGTCATATATTACTTAAAACTCCCTTCTGATATTTCGGTGCTTTTATCTTATCCATTTCGCCTCCAAAGATATTTTGGAAGTCTTTTAGAGACATGAGCTTATTTAACATGTTAACCTTTTACCTGCGGATGTTCCCAAATGGGAACATTTTTTTGTGAATTTTTTTAGCAACCTAAAATTTTGTTCAAAGTTGTCATATTTTCTGAAATGACACAGAATAATACGAATTTAATTTTGGTGTGCTTAGTTTTTTGAAAAGTGTTTAACCTTCTTATAGAATTAAAGTCAAATTTACTGAATTTCTGAACTTAGAATTTGTCTAAGTTTTTCTGTCTCCCTTTCTAAAGAAAAAAAATAGGAAAAATATTTTGTTGGCGTTATTTAGTATCCAAAAGACATATATTTCATTTGAAATAAACAACGTATTTCCAGTAATTATTTCGAGGGAATAGTTTCATTAGAATCAAGATGTTCTCATTTGGGAACATCGGCATTTGGAGTATAGTATTTGAGGAGGTTTATCGTTGATCGCGAAATCTGATTGCAATGCCTCTTTTGTCACAAACATTTTGTTGGAAGACCTGTTTTGGGTTGATTACACGTGTTCGGATCTTTTGTTCATGAATGGACACCTGTTATCAGTCAGCTTGCCTTTTACACCCATTTTCTATTGTAAATATGTCCTTCACAACCCGCCTTTACGAGCTCTATTATAAGTGAATCGCATTTTCGGGTTTGGAATCCCCCCTCTCTCTCTCTTCATGTTTTCTACCCCATAAAATTTCTAGGAATTGAACGTGTTTCGCATCCCTTTGCAATCTATCTCGTGACTGACAGGAATATAAGGATAAATGTTTTTGATGAGATTTTACTGGTCTCATTTCAGCATTTTATTTCATAACTCGACTCATTTCGACAATCTTATTTAGAGATGACTCGCAAATTTCTAACATTAGAAGCTGCGTTTGATTACTTCCACAGCCTGTCCAACAGTAATATTTATAAAAGAAAAGCCTATCAGATTTGGGTATAAAAGTTGGATGATATGCTGATCAAATGGATATCCGTAAAAGGTGGAAATTTATTCTGGAAAACAGAATAGTGCTAAGGCAGATGCTCCTCTTGGATTAAGAGTCGTCGTGGACATGTTGTCTATTTTGGAAAATCCTGAACAGCACGAGATTTATTTATTTATTTATTGACAATTTTTTCACATCATACAATTTGATGAATCGACTGACTTATCTGAAGATAAAAGAATTAGAAAAAACAGAACTAAAGATTGTTCTCTTCGATCAATTAAAGAGATGAAAAAGGCAAGGAAGGTGTCAAGAAAATCTGGACCTCAACCACATCTTCCAGTTTTGAATAGAAAAATAGCTAAGCATTATCTTGTTCCATTCGCTCAAGGACGTTGAGTGGTTTGCAAAAAGAACGTGTGAAAGCAGTAAATTGACTGTGGAAAGAGACTTCATTCATCTTGTTTCCCGCGATACCATGTAGAATAAGAAAAAAAAAAAGGTCACTCAAATGAGAAAAGTATAATGGTATGTAAAATAAACAAAAATATTCCCATTTTTAATTTTTTTTTCAAAAAAAATCACCTTTTGAGAAAAATCCCCCTATTAACTTCATTCCAAACACCTATGTTCCCAAATGGGAACATCCTGAAAACCTAACTTATAATATTCTTCTTGCTAAAATATGTTTGGATTAGCATACTAGAGGTAAATTTAGACATTTAAGCAAAAATTTGAAGGTAAAAATTAAAAATTTGAATTACGGCGTTTAAAAGGTTAAACTCTTCATCTGATTTTTCTGTTGCTAAACATTTAGAGTTATCAGTAGTGTTCTCATCATAGGAGGCCAATTACTATAATTTTCTGAAAATATTGTGAGATCTATTCCCCACAACAAAACTTTAATTTTTAAGAATATATTCTTAACATTACACCTCAAATTCACTTATTAGGCATCACAGCTAAAAATCTCATAGTATTTTAAAAGCTGTAAATGCATTGAGTTCCTTTAAAATGTCGCATAAAAAATTCTAGTCTTACCATTTTCACCACAACCTTTTAAGCTACACTAAAAGTCCTTTTAAAGTTTAAAACAATTCGCCAAATAAATCAAAAAGACATAAGTAAGTAATAGGAGATATACTTAAATTTAGTCAATTTTCAAGGCTTAACTCTACACGTAAATTTAAACCACTGAATAAAGAGCAGCTTGTATGGAAAATGGATATAGTGTTTCAGTTTTGCGTACAGAGTTAAGCCTCGAAAATTGGCTAAATTTGATCAATTAATATCTCCTGTTCGGGAGACGTTCGTAATGGAGAGAAACGTGCTAAAACTTTTCTTTTCCAGAAAAAAAAACCTTTCCAGCGATGTATATTGTTATGGGGTGGGGGAAGGTTCCCCCCTCAATTATGGTGGATACACCAAAAATGAGACAAATTAATTTAAAAATAACTAACTAATTTGAAATTTAGAATTTGGCCTTCAAGATGCATTACTAGGGAAAACTTTCGAATTTTTATGCCAAGTTTCAGGTCTGTAGGTGCTGTGGGGGCTTCTGGCCAGCGGTTACAAACGTACAAACAAACAAACAAAGCCTGTCATCTTTATATAGAGAGATAATACAACTTTTGTTTTTCCAGAATTGCACAGCAAAAGCAGATTTTTAAACAATATTCCTTTTCTTTTTTAGTTTTTTGTTCAAAAATTATTTGAAATAGCTTTAATTATCACATTAACATAATGAAATTTCTGATTAACTTTCTCATCTAAGTCTATGTACAAAATTATATTATTTTTAGTATACTTCGCAAAGTTCTCAGCCAGTTTTCTTAGTTTTTGCCACTATTTCCCATTTTAGCCGGTTTTTTCCTGTTTTTGCCACCGTCCCAGCAAAATAACCAACCCTACACAAGCTTGAATGTTTCTCTTTCATTATAGTTTGGAGTGTAGTTTTAGTGTAATTTAACTTAACATGTGGCCAAAAATTTTCGAGATCAAAATGGCATTGGGTGCTAAGCCAAGATTGACCATTCAATCAGCCTAGAAACAATTAAAGGGTAATTCCATTGTGACTAACATAACATTTAGAGTAAATTTTTAATCTTTCTTTCTGTGTGTGAGCCTTATTTTTGCCACAATACCAAAAACAAGGTGTTATTCTTCTCCGCATAGATGAGTTGTTTAAGTTAATATACAAAAAGAATAATATTAACTTCATTTTTGGCAGTTAGAGGACATTTTGATCAACGTGACTAACATAACAAATTTGAAACAGATCTGTTATGTTAGTCACGTTGATCAAAATGTCCTCTAACTGCCAAAAATGAAGTTAATATTATTCTTTTTGTATATTAACTTAAACAACTCATCTATGCGGAGAAGAATAACACCTTGTTTTTGGTATTGTGACCAAAATAAGGCGCACACACAGAAAGAAAGATTAAAAATTTACTCTAAATGTTATGTTAGTCACAATGGAATTACCCTAAATATTTTTTTTCCAAAAATGTTTAATTTTAAGAGTTAACATTTTTTTACTATAATTAAGACTATAAGATGTGCATTAGTATTAAACTAATAATAGATTTTTAAAAAAAATACTCATTAGATTTTAAAAATTTATTCTACAATTTCACTTATTTAAGGTTATTAAAATAACATTTAATACAAAAAAAAAACATGATTTTTTGGCATTTTGTATTCAGCAAGTTCAACTGTATTTTAATAGTGGAGAATATTTTTTTCATTAATAATAGTATCATATTCAATATCATATACAATCTCTATATGTTAAAAGAGTAAATTAACATGTGATTTTTATTGAAAAACAATGATTTAAAAAGAATTGTTGCAAAAATAAATACTATTTATGCATAAACCTAAAATTGCAGCTCTCTATTAAGCAACAATTGTTAAGCATTTGAAGCTTATATCTTATTCAAGGTTCCTACTTTCCCAGCAATGAAAAATAGGTCCTTTTCAAGCACATTTCTAACTTATATAATGCCTAATCCATTTGAACGGGTATTTCATTTTTACATAGATATTTACGGATTATTCATGGAGTTTTAAACTCATGCTTTTAACTCTTATATATTTGAACGTGAACAACTATTATGAATCATAATACAAAGAATCAACTTTCTAAAAAAACATTGTACTTAAGAAATCATGAGTTGTATATGTTGCATTTGTGCCTGTATGGCCAGAAGCACAACATAAACAGATCATTAATTTTTAAATACAGACTTTTTACATTAAAATTCATATTTCTTAAATTTTTAATGTTACTATTATTATACATGAAAATAAAATACAAATAATTGTTTTTAAAATGAGCTATTATACAACCCTAGCTCCCAAAAACTTGATTGAAACATTCTAAAGCACGTCAGAAAGTTAAAAAAAAAAGTGCTTTAAACAAATTTCAAAAATTAACTACTCATCAATTTCTGAATGACAGATTTTTTAAAGACTATATATGAATTTAAGACATCAAAGAATAAGATATCTGAAATTTTCATGGAAATCTGAGATGGACAGGTGGAGATTATTTTTTATTTTATTTATTTACTTCAGTTTAGTGGACATGTTAAAAGTGCCAAAAATAGGGCTGCATTAGGGGAGGAAGAAGAGTGAAGAACCTTCTTATCTCAAAATATGAATATGCAAGAATTTTTCAATTTTTGTGTTTTACTGATGAAACAAATTTTTTTCACTCATCTTTTTTTTATTTTACAACAGGAAACGTTTTTAGTTCTTACAGTAAGAACTTTACTGGCACCTAACAGTGGGCATTTCTTAAGAGTGATGGTGAAGGGAAAAAATGAATCAAGTTATTTTCTGAAAATTATTTATGACTGAAATCCTCAATATTTTACTTTGATTGATAACATCATGGCTCCCACTAAGGGCGGATCCAAACTATGGTTTTGGAGGGGGGTCATTATCGGAAGGGTTGGGGGGGGGGGGGTCAAAGTGCACTTTCTGGGTAAAACTAAGAGGCTCAATGAGAATATTTTGAAATAATAGTTCGAAAAAGTACCTATGGGCTATATTTAGTTGCTTATGGGGGTCCTTAACCCCCCCCCCCTCAATCCACGCTTGGCTGCCACATGGGGAGGCTAGCGGATACAAAAGCAATTTAATCCAGAAAGAGAATAAGTCTGCTCAATAAATTTCCATAGGTGTATTTCGAAGCTGTACGAGATTGGAAGCCCCCCCCCCCCCGCTGCAGCATTATATGGCAAGGAGGGGGGGGGGGCTCTAATAAATGAAGGGGCCATGTATGACATCCTGACAGAAGAAAATGAAAAACAATTCCTCTAAAATTCTAAGCGATTTCTCAATGAAAAATTCGAAACTAGCTCTACAGTGGAAATTAGTAATTAGCAGGTTTTTGTTTACATCAGTAAGAGGGTTATGGGCAAGAGTTTAATACGGCTTAGGCTTAGCATAATTAGCATTTGGTAAGTTACGTATCATAGCAAGACAATACAAAATTTATAAATGAAATTGATTTTCATCTTTGTACACATTTTACACCTGTGTGAAAGGACAATGGACAGTAAAATTACATGAAATTACATATGTCATATAGTTAAATAGCCGAGTGAAAATGTCGATAAAAAATTATGTATCATACGATACCATGGCAAGTTAGCTTCAAGTTTTAAGATAAAGATTCTATCAGTGTAGCAAGTTTTAAAAAAATGTAAATGCACTTGGGATTAGCACTTTTAACTGATGGCATGAAATGTACCGGAGATTAGCTATTCATAAGATAATCGTGTTACCAAAAATTCAAATTGAGGTACAGTTAAAAAATGCATGACACTGACGACGAATAAAATCAAGAAACTAATAAATAATCAACTTATTTCGCCTGACAATTTCAACAACTGAATAAATAATGCAAAATTCACTCACAGAAAGCATCACAACGATCAGAAAAATAAAAGCAGCAAAACAAGCATACAATCACGCTATTGGCTGTTCAGAAAATAAGAAAATCATAACCACGCCTAACAAAAATATTGAAAAAGAAAAAAAAAATGCGTATTTGAAAAATCATTGCTATTTTTTGAAAAAAAAAAAAATCAATCATAGAAGCAAAAAGAATCGACTTATTTCTGTTACAAAATACTAGTTTCCTTTTTTACTGTAGAAAAGATGTGCATCGTACAGCGCGATTTATCAAACTAAGCATTTGTCCAAATCTTTGTTGAAATCATTCTTTAAAAATTAATGGAAAACGCTATTTATTGAGATCAAAAGAGAAATAACATTATTCCCAAAGGTGGAACAGACCTCCTGTGTGCTTTTACTTTCAAGTTGATCGTAATTGTAACTGCTTGTTTATTGTTTATATTGCACCTGTTTGTTGTTTTCAAATTTTATTCATTTTTGTTTGAACATTTGAGTATATTTTTAAGAAACGCAATTTTGAACTGTGTGAACGCAACTGTTTTTCAATTTTCTGATGAATTGTTCATAACAAGCGTAGAGGAAAAAAATCGTATGTTTTTTTCTTTTCTTTTTTTTTTGATTTTAAAAATAACTTATTTTTTTCATAAATAAGGAAATTTCAGTGTTTTTTCCCGCCTCATTTTTTCTCATAACGGTTTGCAGAAAATTTAATGTAAATATTGGGAGTTGGTTTTTCTTCAGCTGTGCGAAAAAACAAATTTGACCTTGAACCCTCTGCGTTTACAAAACTATTTCGTATTCAAGTTTTGTTTATTAGTTCTCTTGAACCTCTAAATAGTATTAATTAAACAGCAAAATTTTAGTTAGTTCATGTAATTCCAGTTATAAATTGCATATTCCCTGTTATTATATTTAGCTTTTAGTATGACTTGCAAAGACTTTCTTTGGACACAAAAATATCAGAAATCATTCCTCAGTTTTCTTTTAAAAAAGTTCCTTTACTGAACTTAAAAAAAGCTAATTAAATTGGGTGAAGTGGCCAAACTAAATTTCATAAGAAAAATCTAAATTTTGTGCAATTTTGATTAAAGATGAACAGTAGAGTGCATACCTAGGAGGCCATGACAAACTTAAAAAATTGTGCACCCCCTCATGGTGCCGTGATTAGAGGTCATGTGAGATCACTATGACCTCCCAAAACAATTCCTTATTCAGAAAATTTTGATCATTCGGCAAATTTAAAGATGATAAATTGAAACTTTGATATTCTTTTTTGAAAAGTTTTTAATGATGCCTATTGCCTAATCTCATTAGATGCTTCTGCCCCAAGAGATCTGCCCCTTTCATTCTCAATGTGTAAAATGTTATGCATCAGTTTATAGGTGCCCGTAGTAAAAACTAATTGTAAAATTTAAATATAATTGAAAACACATGATAACTAAGGTTATGCTCGCTTTCAACTTTGCATTTAATGCTGTTAGCTGCAATATAAGGCTCGGGAGAAGTACAGTATGTTTTGCAGAAAGTTTTTGCTAAAGTTTTCAATTCGCAGACAGTTTTAAATTTTTTCTAGGTCTGGTGACCATGATCCATATTCAATATACTCCATTAGTGAACACGGTAGATCTTTCATTTGCTATGATCGAATGGGTACCTTCCTATTACTAGTCTGAGGTCAGGTTATCATGGCTCTCCAAATCAGTTTTTCATCTTTTTTTCCTTTCCTTTACTATTCTGATAAATACTTGTGACGAATGTTGTGACATGTGATGTTGTTTTCTCTGCAGTTGACCTTTGGTATTATAACAGTTTTTTAAAAATAATAATAATAATTGAAATGAAATCAATTTATTTTTTGTTTTGACTGAATTGTTTCATTTTCCGTCCTTTCAACAAAATTGGGTAGCCGATTTTTTGAATTTTGTTTTCATTACTATACAATCTGAAAATGTTAAACATAAGGTCTTATGTCTTAGAAAAAAGCTTTTTCATTTTAATGAAATCTTTTCTGAACATAAATTTTCCAAATTTTCATTTATTTAACCCATTAATGCCTGACATTTTTTTTCCAAAGATATTTTGTATACTGCTTACAAACAGTGTGTAATGGATAGGAAAAATAATTTAAAAAATATTATGAAAAATTTTTTTTATTAAGGAACGAAACATCATCCCTTAAAAGTTACGATAGACCCCAGAGAGTACATACTTTTTTTGCTAAATTTTTTTTCTGCCTATGATATAATATTTAAAAAGACATTTTATTATGAGAAATAAAATCAGTAATTAACATAAACTGGGAAGCTGGGAATAACTTTGAAAACTTAGCTTTTTTTCTTGAGATTGTGAACGATGTCATTTTTGATAAAGATCATATTAAAACTGTTAGAGAACACACTTTACAATGGTTATGTGCTGCAATCTTTTAATAACAAATTGAAACAATACCAAGGTACTAATTGAACACTATTATTTTGTTGAAATGTTCATTTTGGGGAAATTCAGACCCTTTTTTGAACCGTCCCTAAAAAGGGATGCTAGGCATTAATGGGTTAATTTAACTACCATGGTAGTTGTATGGTATTTCTATGGTAACCAACATCTTGTTGTCCTGTGCCACTGGTTATAAGTTATTATTCAGATAATTATTTGACTTCTCTACTTCAGGTGTGAAAGAATTTGTCTCAGTTGACGAATGCCAATGATGTAAATTGTGTGATATTCAGACTAGCAGCAGAAACTTGTTTAATGGGTAATCATACCATTTAATTGTTTATAGTTCTAGAACCACACCGAATCCATTAGGATTCTCTGTTTCTTGAAATTTCAATGGATTCTTGTAATTTGTATTAAAGCTAATTATTAGCATTTTTCTTTTGAAGCTTAATATAAATTATTGTTTCAGCTGCTTCTAAGCTTTGACCTTCATGCAGTATGGATGTAATACTTTCAGAATTTGTTGCTCATACAACTGCAGAACCAGGTCTTGCTACTGATTTATTAGAAGGTAATTGTTTCTGTAGGTTTAAAACATTAATATATGTATTTCTATATGGTCTGAGCTCTTTATCAAGCATTTTGTTTCGTTTGCTCAAAGTTTAAATTTTGATCTTATCTTTTCATACTATTTGTGAATAAATGTTTGGTTATGTTGAATATATGTGAAGGTAAATTATGGTGAACCATTGTAGACAATTGTTGTTAGCTAGCAATATTTTAGATTTTTAGATGACTAGCTTTGTACCCGGCGTTGCCCGGGTGCGTATTAATACAACATAGCATTCAGAAAAGAAAAAAAAAAAAAAAAAATTGGAAGAATTCTATTCTTATTTGGATACATAAAAATTTGCAGCAATCTGTCTCTTAGGTTGTTACAATCTAGAGAGTGGTTAAAATCTGGAAGAAAAACAGGATTCACGGAAAGTTCTCAAAAAAAAAAAAAAAAAAAATAGCATCAAGTAAAAGCAAAAAAGTATGAGGTTTTTAATCCACATTTTTGCATAATTCCTCTAATAGGAGGACTAAAAAAAGCTCGCAAAAATTAGAATTAGATATCCATAATTTTATCAAGTTGTATGCTTAAAGGTCCATGTCGATTACAAATATAGGCCTAGAAAGGCCATTTTCTGATTTTAAAGACCATTTTATTATTGCAACATACCTCTTATTTGGTTGAATTCAGTCCACATGGTTGTACAAAAAGTTCTAGGTACAAACTCCCAAAAGAACTTAATTATCACGGAAAGTTCACAGAAAATAGCACCAGCTAAAAGCGAAACATGTATACGGCTTTTAATCCATGTTTTTGCATAATTCCTCTGATAAGAGGATAAGAAAAAAAATTTCTGTATCATACATATTTTGTGCCAAATGAGAACATGAATTATAATTGTTTTTGACTTATTTCATGCTGAAATGAAATAGGTGAGTTTTGAAATGAAAATTCATTGTTTTAATTTTAAACTTTGTTGGAAAATGCTAATATTTAAATACCATAAATTTTATCAATTTGTAACCTAAAGGCTCATGTAGATTAAAAAAATAGTCCTAATAATAGGCTAGATTCCTATAAAAGGGTCATTTTTTGACAAAAAACTTGAATTTGAACTTTTTAGATTTTTTAAAATTTCAAGACCCCGCCTATGAGAATTCTAGGGCATGAAAGAACCTCTGTGTCAAGTTTGATGAAAATTTGACGCAAACTGTGGATTTGTATAGAGAACAAGTATACAAACATACATGCATTTACTCATTTTTATTGATATAGATTCCAGGGGCGGGTCCAGAACAAGTTCTCGGAGGGGGCCATCCTCTGTTTATGTAGAAAGAGGGAAGGAGGGGGGAGGGATTGATTTATAAAAAAAAGTGCTTTGGCAAAGATTCCTTCAATAGTTGTCTATGAAATTATTCATTAGTTATAAACAAAAGAATACGTTGAAATCTCGATTTCCTAACATACAAATACGTAAATTTACTTTCATTTGCAATTTTGAAGCATTGTCGCAGAAATTTTAGCAAAATAAAACTATAAGACAATCGCAGTAAATATTAGCCAACATTAATCCAT
This sequence comes from Uloborus plumipes, assembly GCA_038373865.1. NCBI lineage: Eukaryota > Metazoa > Arthropoda > Arachnida > Araneae > Uloboridae > Uloborus > Uloborus plumipes. Next base: position 27,504 of record JAXGGA010008975.1, read on the forward strand.
GCCTAAAATTTAGAGAGCATTGTTTAAAAGTATCAGTTGATGTATGGTTGAAAAAATACCAAAAAAGTTATGGTAAATACGAGGTTTTTTTTTTTTTTTTTTTTTTTTTTTCAACCTCCGATAGGCTATAAAAAATTAACGGATTCAAATACAAAACATATTTAATTATCAAAAGTAAGGTACAATGCTCTAGAATTCTCTACATAATCACCTTGACGATTGAAGCATTTGTTATACCTGTGAACAAGCTTTATAATAGCCTCCTCGTAAAATGTTGCCGCCAATGATTGGAAGTGAGTTGTGACGGTGTCTTTGTTTTCCACGCCACTTTGGAAGCACGATGCCTTTCCGTACTTCAAAATATTTTTTTTTACTTGAATCCGTTTATTTTTTTATAGCCTATCTGAGGTTGAAAAAAAAAACCCTCGTATTTTAACAAAAAAAAAAAAAGAAAATAAATAAATAAATAAAATAAATAAAATTTGTGTTTAATTAAGAGTTTGAAAATGGAGATTAAAACTCTGATCAAAACATGAGCACAGTTTTAAGGGGAAAACTAGCTAAATTTTATATTCTTCACAAAGCTTGAGATGCTCAAAAAGGAAATCTGAATATGTGTTGTGCAGAGATTTTGGTGTTTCTTGAAGGTTATATAAACTTTGGTTCATCGAAAGTAAAACTCCTATTCAGACATTGACAAACACAAACGCAATTTTAGATTAATGTATGGGGCGTCCGGGGGTCCTACCCCGTAAATTTTTTGAAGTTTAAATCATAGAATCGCAACTGTAGGCCCAGGGACGTCATTTCAAGTTTTTCTAGCGGGGGGGGGGGGGGGCAAAGGGTCCAAACACAATGCAATTTCATCGAAAACTTAAAAACCACGCCCACCTATATATAAATGCGTTGATTTCTTAAAGCCGGGGGGGGGCAATGGACCCCCCTGCCCCCTAAATGACGGGCCTGTGTGGGCCACATTTAATGACATTGGGAGAAGGGATAGGGTTCAGTATTCTCCCATTTCTACCTAAAGATCTTCGAAATTAAAGCTCTAAAAGCGCTCTAGAAAAATCAAACATCATAGAAAATCATATTTGTCACGAATAAAATAATACCGCAGAGTGTTTTAAAACATAGAAAATTAAATGTTGAAATTTTACAGAATTTGCTTACGGAAGGAACTGGAAAAAAGTAATTCAGGTAGCACTTTGCTAACTGCCACACCGTACAGCTCTATTTATATTCCAGTGCTTTTTCTAACAAAAGTTTAGTTTTGAAAGTAAAATTAAATAAAAGGATGTTACTGTCTGAAGAATTGGTAGAAAAGGCTGAATATAAAAAAATTATATTTGCTTCTATGTAAATAATAGTGGTATAGTTAAAATAATTTTAAATATGCAAGACCTAGTTTTCATTTTCTAAAATTTCTCTCGGCTCTCGGAGGGGGCCATGGCCCCCATGGCCCCCTCTCTGGACCCGCCAATGATAGATTCTTTCTTGAGTCAAAGTAACTGCTTTATGCATAGATATATTTAAAATTGATTCAGGGTCCTAATACAGGTCCTTCAAAAAATTACAATTGTAAAAAATCCCTGATCCTTGAAACTCTCACAAGATGTTTAGCAATACAGTCGAACCTGCTTAATGGAATAGCCATTTTGCCCCAAAAAATATTCTAATAAGTGGTATATTCCATTATCCGGAATAAAAATAATTCATTTTAATGGTTTGGGGCATTGAAAATTCATTAGCACACATTCTCCCCAAACACTTAAATTATGTTACTGTTTTTGTCAGACTCGTAAAGTCTGTCAAAAATTGTGAAATATGATTAGTTGCCAAACCAAATACAAAATTTTAGGCTCCAGATTGATTAAAAATGAAAGCAGAGAAAAGTTCTTTTCTTAAATGTTTTGAAACACACATTTCTTCGAAATCCTGAAATATTGGGGAAAAAAAACTAAGTAAATTGCCTTGGAAAAAAATAAACATTCAAAGAGAACTTCCTTATTTGGTTTTAAATGCTTTAAATTTAATAGACACGGATATATAGATGTATTACAACTGTAACTGCATACATGTTGGCACCGTTCTGTCTTTTTTTTTTTTGTAAATCAACAACTTTCTGACTTAATTGGTGACAAAACAAGTAAATTCTTCAATTCTGCATAAAATTTCAAACTATAAAACTATTAATTATTTATATTAGTTTGTACTTATATTGGATGTTAATACATTATTCAAAATTTACCTTGTTCGTATCAATCTTGCTCACTTTACTTGACATTTTCAAGTCCACAAAAATAATGATAATTTGCTAGATTAAAAATTGTATTCATGTTGCCTTTTTTTGTCTCTCTTTCTGAAAGAACTCTATGTCACAGTATCTTTGTAGTCAATCAAGCGACCTGCTGCCTGCTATTGGTTGGACCTTGCTTGTATATATAGCGATTTAATGTTTTCCTTTATGCATACATTTTTGAATCTATGGTAATTAATTTTAAAAATTTTGGCTAAGAAACTGAATTTTTCCAAACTTTTCTGTTTGTCCAAAAATTAATCAAACTTTCAAATTATGTTGTATAAACGTCAAGATTCATAGTTGTCACTCACCACAAATCCTAACCTCAAAAAAGTGTGATTAAAAGAGAAAAGCAACAGTCACCAATTTTTATCTATCTTCTTTTATTTAAAACAAAAGTGAGAAGAGGGGGCTAGCAAGATACAGTTGAAGACCATTACAAGACACTTTTGAGCCAGAGGTTTTGCATTACAAAGATTTTGGTGTTAAATGAATCATTTAACAAATTTATAAAGTAATGTTTAGAATATATCAATATATTATAACAAAATTGCGTTTTAAAATTCAAGTAATACAATTTAATCATCATTTGCAAATCATTAAGCTTTAGAATAGAATTTTATCTTTCATTTAGTGGTTGGCATAGCAGCTGCATTTTTGAGAACAATCTGATACTTTTTTGTTTTTAAAATTGTACCAAATTTCTTTTCCACCTTAATTCAAAAAAGAAAAAAAAAAAAATTAAGGTGGAAAGATAAGAACTAGTTTCAAATTGACTTTGCTGAAGAATACTGTTATGTTTATGATACAGAAATAGATTTGTTACTATAGAACTTATTGTTTGCTTCTTTAAATTTGTGGAGTTTATCGAGAATCATTATATAGATTAGTAATTTAAAAGTATTCTGTAAAACATTTTCTCCTTTTTCCTTAGAATCAGATTATATTTTCGATTATTAAAATTAATACACAGGACCCCCATTAGGGAGGCGCTTGTTATCTCCTAAAACTTTGCTTTTTTTTGCAAATTGTGTTTGATGATTCAGTAAATTTGAAGACTGTATTGCAATTTCCCCCTCTTTATACTATGCCTAATATCTCGTCATCAGATGGCATGCTTAAATTCATTCCTCATATTTTATCATTCGGTAAAATTTAAAGTTTCATTTGGTAATTGAGAATTGACGTTGAATGAATGTAATGATGATGTAAATGAATGTTTCTTTTGTGTAAAATTGTTCATTATTTATAACATTCAAACACATTAATTTTCAGCTCATGATTGGAATTTACACTCTGCATTGTCAGCATATTATGTTATGAAAGGAATTCTGCCTGGTGAAGTGCCTTCAGATAATCAAGTTTCATCTTCCTGTTCTAAAAGTCATTCTTCCTGCTCATCAAGCAATGTTTCTGAAAACACCTCTAACTGTGTAACTCCTTCAAGAAAGAATCCTGATGGAGATGAAAATGGTGAAAATTGAGTTATTTTATTAATCTGAACAAAATATTTTTGTTTGTTTCAAATGAGGCTGCTTTTGGCTGCTAGCCATTTTCAGGCCTAGTGCATTCCTCGAGACCGGCCCCCATTCTTTCATGTGGCACCACTATTGGCGGAATGCCATTGCCACGAGAATTTTTATGCCCAGTTACCTCATTAGATGGAGGCACCAGGGCTCTATTTGATGTGAAACTGCACTAGGTATTTAATTTTGCCAACAGATACTCTATGCCAAACGAGTACTCGAGGGGTCTTTTAGATGCCACATAATCATACAACATGGATGTTAGCGATTTTTTGCAACTTGAAAATCCACCAATTGGAGCCGGATTTGATTTTGTACCATTGAGAGTAAGAGGCCAGCGTCTTAACCACTACACCACTCTGTCGGCTCTGAACAAAATTTTAATCTATATAGATTAAAATTTTGTTATAATCTACTACATAAATGACTACTTTTGTATGTATGTATGTATGTATGTCCGGGGTAATCTTCAAAACTACTGGACCGATTTTAGCCATTTTTTCACCGTAGATAGCTACATTAACAGGAATCAGGATGGGCTATAATTTATTTCTAAAAAACTTTTAAAAAGTTATTATACAAATCAGTAAATTTCATATAGTTTCCCCATTAAATGATTAAATTTTCAGTCCATTGTAGAAAAAATTTGTTGCCTTGCAACAACAATATTAATAGTGATCATAATGAGAATTTTGAACCAAGGCTTCTCTGGAGTAAGTATGAAATTTATTGCTTTCTTAGAATTTTTATATTCATCTATGCCAATAATCGCTAACGGGGTAAATAAAAAGGGAATTGATTTTGGCAACACATAGAAAATGGAAAGTGTTTATAGTCAAAAAAATTTCTTAATCACATCAGATGTTTTTACCAATTGAGTTTTCACAAATGGAGTCACAAGAATACAAACTGTAATAATGGGACTTATTTAACGTGCAATATTTGGAAATGGTTGACTCCAGTGCGATTGATACTATGAATATATATTTATTTAATATACTAAGCTTATAATAATTCCTATTTACCTAAACATTATTTGTAGCTTGCATTTGTATTTAAGGTGTGTAATGCAGTTTTTTTAAGTTATCCACAGAAAAATAGCCATTGTTTACAGAAGTAGCCATTTATGTATATAGATGTGCACTTTAATGTTGAAAAAATTACGAATGAGTTTCACTGAAACACATATTACGCGGCAGAGACCCGAGGCAGAGCCGGGTACCCGGCTAGTGATATCATATTTGTGTCATAGCAATTTAATGACAGGTTTTTATCACATGTAATGAAATGTCATGCATAGTTGCCATTTTTGAACTCTCAAATAAATTCTTTTAGTCAGGCTGTGGTATAGCTAAATCGTAAACAGCCAAGATCTTGAAATAATTTTGTGTATGAAAATATTTTTGTATTCTAATGTTTCGATTTTTGACTTTAAATCTGAGATGCCCTCTTTGGACATTTGAAATTTTGATTTTTATCATATTATCATTGGGATTTGCAATTAAAGGAATACAAAGACATTACGTACAAATTTCTTATTTTTCGTATATGATGTCTTGTTTTATCTTGCATATATATTATTATAATTTAAGGGAATTTTTTATAACCTTATATATGTTTCATTTACTAAAATAGGCCCATAGACATTTCATATTGGTGATCATATATCCGAGCTGAGGTATAGTTGGGTTTTAAACCATCCTCAGTTCAATTCATTCATATTTATTCTTATGAAAAGGTATCAATGCATGTTGCTGTAATTTTTAGGAATTAGTTAATGTGGTCCTTGAAATTTAATATTTTATAGTATAACTAGCTGTTGTGCCCGGCTTTGTTCAGATTTTAAATGCAGCATATAAGTTCAGGACCTAAATATTAAGGGAACCTCAACTAATATAATAAGGGAAAAACTAAATGATGAATAATAATAATCAGCGTGAAACATGCAGTAAATTGAAATATCATCAGGGAATAAAAATATCGTCTGCCCCTGTTAAAGAAATTGAAAGTGTGTGTAAAAAGAAAAACGGCAAAAACATTATAAGAATTTTATTTTTGCAGCACTCGGGCCAAAATGGCAACAGATAGAAATCATGATTGAGATTTTTTTCACGCGCAGATGATCGTCGATTTTCGATTAAAAATTAAATTTCGCGTTCTTTTAAAAGCCTGTAACTTTTTTCAGGGTGGAGATATCGATTAGTGGTTTTGGAAACCATGGGAAGGAAACTTTCCCAAAAGGTGTTTTTTTGCGTTCTTTCGAATGAGACCAAGATCGAGAAGATCCGATAAGTATTTTGCTAGATAGAACCTTTTTGAAGTCCTTTATTTGAAATTCGAACGGATCGGTACTTTTTCCCGCTCAAAAGCCACCCTATGATCTTTCCCGGGTGCCCAAGTATCTCCCTGCCAAATTTCGTCCAGATCCGACATAAACTGTAGATTTATCTAAGGTACACACACACACACAACATATAAACATACATATTCTTTGTTTTATTTATGTGGATTATACTAAAACATCAATCAAGTGAGTTTGTAGCTTTCCCTTCTGGACTGCTAAAAGCGATAATATGCAGTGATCTATTGCATGTTTATGCATTATGCCATGTAGTTTTTTTTTTTTTTAATGAGGAACTTATATAAGTGCCGAATAGCTCTTGGGGCATAATATTGTTAGAAGTTCATAGCTTAAAAAAATCTTTTGAAGTAACTACAATGAAAAGTTTTCACATTTTCAACCTCAAAGCTCTTTTCATTGAGCCTACTATCAGAGTAGATTGCATTATGCAGGATTGTGTGTTAACTAATTTAACAGGAAGTCTTTTAATGTTATTTCTCACAGCTTTGTAACGAGAATAAAAGTAATAAAGTAGTTTTAGTTTCCCTATTTATTACATTTTAATTACATCATTAAAGCTATCTGTGGCTGTCAGAGTAGATTGCATTATGTAAGATTTTGTTCAGAACTTTTTGTAATGAAAAACGAAACTGAGTGGTTTTTGTTTGCCAAAGTTGATATTTTTCATTTGCATTATTGGAGCCATGTGTTACTCTTGAACTACCATATCTACTGTTTTTTTTTTTTTTTTTTCTTGTTTTTTAGAAAAATTTCAACACATTTTACATTCAAAGCTTATATAATTTTTAAATATTATTACTTTAAATTGTTATTTGTGTCTTATATAGCATTTTTTCTTCTTTGTAGGCAAAAAGCTTTACAGAGGGATATCACGCACTACTGATAATTTTTGCATAATTTCGAAAGCTCGGAAAGAATTAGATGAGGACTTTCAATCTGGTTTTAATTTACGACCTACTTCTTTAGAAATTCCTGAATATACCTTTTCACTACCAGATTTTTCTGCATTTCCTGAAAATTTGAGAGAATATTTAGAACGTGATTTAATAGAAACTGCCACTTTAGTGTCTTTAGAACAAGCTGGTGAGTAAACAAGTCCAAATTTTGTTCTTATTTTGTTTTGCTGAGTTAAAAAAAAATTCTGCATATTCCAATTCTTGTCTGTGAATTAAAGTACAAAATATTTCATATATTTTTACTCACTCTGATGGGTATTTCTTGAAAAGTATAGCCGTTTGCAGAAAAGAAGTACGGACTACAATTTAGAAATTCATAGCATATTAATTTATTCAAATTTGCAATTTGGCATCTGTTTGAAAAGCTTTGATTAAATAAAAAAAGTATTGTGCAATCAAAACTTCTGAATCAAATTGTTAAGTCTCATTTTTGCCTGTAAAATAATCTTTAAAAAAAAAAAAAAAATGTACAGCAACTATGTTGCTTATGGAAAATGCTTTTGGTGTAAAGACCTATTAGATTTTTTTTTTTTTTTAACCCCTGCTCTAATTTTCTGTATTTTAAGTCTTGATAGTAGCTTGTGACAATGGCATCACAAGTCAATCCACAGAGGACTACCAGAAAAATTGAAGGGCTTGGAGGATAAAGGGGCTATGTTACATTTTGAAAAATTAGCACTGTAGACAATGATAATCATTGGATACTGGGGAGCAAATAAAACTTGATACATCAAAAAGTAGATGTCATTAGACCAATTTCATTCGCACACTACTTAAAAAACCAGAAAACAAAAAAGCTACAACAACTGCGACAATAAAGCTTCGAACTTTAATTACTCCTAATTTCTGTTTTGTCACATAACGCCTTCATCTTCCAAGCCCTTCAAGTGTGGAATTTTAAACTTCAACTTCTTGGATTCCATATTTGTATTGCAGTGCGTTGTTGAACTTCAAAAGGTTGTACTCTACTTTGGTATAAAATCCTTCTGAAAATAGCTAAAACTATTATCCTGCATTTATTTTGCTGAATGTTAACCCCTTACCTGCCGAGGAAAACTTACGAGATTCGCTCCCCAGTGCCACCGGTTTTCGCGCAGGCGCGCGCAGTTATGCGGTGTATCGGTGGAAAAGAAGAGGCACGCTTTCCATTCTGATTGTTTACTTTCACAAAACAAAAAAGAAAACACAACGAAAACACAAAATTTAAAGTATGAAGTGAGAGTATAATGAAAAAAAAAAAGGTTACAACTTATCTGTAGTGTGATATATTTTGAAACACGGCTGTACACATAAGCCAACATCACATTCAGTGCATTGATATCGAGATCCAGCTCATTGTCCTCACTGTCAGACATATTCGACAAAAAATAAAAAGCTTTTATAACACTACATATAAAGCACTCTAACGAAAATGGAAGCGAAAGAATAAAAAGTTACGAACTACTCGAAAAGAAACACAAATAATAACTGCACCGTATGGAACAAAAGCAAGAGCTTCCCCCGTTCCAAGAAATATTCCCTTCTCCAAATAACCCCTTCTTTGAAATAGGCAAGTCCGTCATAAACAATGTTAAGGACATTCTATTGCATTCCAAACCTATAGGTCTAGCTTTAATGATAGCAGAGCATCGCAGAGAAGCGTACTTCGAAAGCCGTATATATACGCCCGGGGCAGGCAACGCATCGGCTTAGCGCGACGTATATATACGCTCGGGGCAGGCAAGGGGTTAATGAAAATAAGCATCTACATATGCATACACTGAAATAATCATTGCCAAGTTCTAAAAGTTTTAATAGGAACTGCTCTTTGATAACTATTTGCTTGCTTATCAATAATTTTGTCAGTAAAGCTGTGTGGTTTTGAGATACTTCTAATAAATATATAATTATTGTAACATTTAGTTGAAATCTCTACTTAAGAAATTCAAATTAGTTTTGAACTAAAATTAAAACAGCTAGATGCCTATGAAGCCTAACTTTTATGTGCAGTACACTCCTGATTATCTGTGGAATTGGGTGGCGCAGTGATAGCTGAATACGAAAATCCCAGATAATCCATAAAAGGCATAAAATAAGGGGTTACCTGGGTCGAAAGAAAAAATTCCAAAAAACAGCCCGGATCCAAAAGGTTAAGATAAAAAATAATTGCATTGCACTTAAAACGTGATATGAATAAACAGTGACGATAGGTACAGCGCAAATATTATTTGTGTTTGAAGTTCTCAAGCATGTAAAATCTATAAAGAAGTGGTACTTATGATAGTGCCCAGGTAAAATAATTTATTGTGTGAAGTACACAGCACTCTTGGGTAAGAAATGGTGAGAAAAAATAAAATTTAATTTGATTTTTTGAAAAAAAATCAGTTAATTGTGTTTGTTTCTTTCCTGAGACCTTCGCGGATAATCTGCCCGGTGGATAATTGAGAGTTTACTGTAATAATTTTGAATACTATTTTGGAGTGATAGAGGAAAATGCATTCATATTTATTTAACCTATATGTTTTTATGACAACATAAGGTGTAAAATTTTTGCTTGTAAAATTCTTTCCAATCCAATGTTATGCAATTATATTTTGAGCTTAACTGTATAAATCTATTTAGGTCGCTTAAACTGGTGGCATTCTAGAAAGATAAGCAGAAGGTTATGGCCACTTTCCACAACTGGTGATGGCAATTGTCTTCTTCATGCAGCTTCTTTAGGTATATTTTCCTTTTTGTAATATCACCTTTAGCATTTTTGAAATATATTTTAAGATTACAATACTCTAAAATAACTATAAAATCGCTGCATAGCCTGTTGTCTGTGGTGCCTTGAACTGAAATTTTTGGCAGGGGAAATCCCCAATGGTATTGAATGAAACTCCCAAATATTACCCAATGATAAAATACCAACATCACATGTGTCTACAAAGAGACATAAGACGTCGTTAGAGAAAAACAAGAGACAGGAATTTTTTCTAAATTTGTCAAACCATCAGTCAAAATTGCCGACCAAGGAAATTTTCTAGAATATGCAGTGCTCCCTGAAGTATGTTTAGTTTAAAATCACTATGTGCATAAGAATAACAGTCCTCAAAATTCTCTATTAGAACAAAGAAAGAGTCCCTTAAAATCTCTATTAGAATGAGAAAAAGAGTTCCCTAAGAGTTCTTTTAGAATAAGGATAAGTCCCTTAAATTTCTATTTTATTTAGAATCACAGCACCTAAGAGTCTTTATTAAGAAAAGGGCCTGAAAATCCTTATTTAAATGAAGTGAACAGTTCCTAAGGCCCCCCTTTGCCTAGTGACAATGTGCCGCAAAGTTTATAACAACAACAGACCTTTAAAGTATTTATTAAAATAATGGCTAGTAAATAAAAATCATTAATAGAGTAAGGACAATAGTTTCCAAGTAACACCAACTATCTCTAAAAATGAAAATGAAGCAATGCCTCTATGATCCACAGTAAGAAAAATGAAACGATCAAAAAACTTAAAAGAGAGGGGGAAAAAAAGATTAAGACATGGAATTTTAAAAGAAATGAGGAAAAAAGCGGAGGATAATTTTAAAGCCAGTTGGAAGGAGGGGTGTATTATTTCTTTTCATGTTTATTGTCTTTATATCCATTGTCTGTTTAGCTTTTGGGAAGCTTTTGTTGGATTTTATTGGTAGAAGTAACTGGGAAAACTGGGGTTGTTTTTGTCCTTGACACTCAATAAGGATATAATCAGGCAAAATGACTTACTTGGAATTTTCTGAATTAACTGGTATCTATTTCAGCCCCAGACTCCTAACTATTGGAAAGAAAATGGTCATTCATAGATAGATACCAATATTTGTTTACCCTAGATTTTAATGGTGTTGATGTTCTTGTATGAAGTGTAAAATCTCAGATTAGCTGACAATTTTTGAAGCATGCTTTTGTACAGTGGTGTATAACTTGGTCAGTTTTTAATTTTCAGATACATTGCAAAATAAAATTAAAATTTAATGTTTTCTTTATTCTTTTCAATTGTGCTATAAAATTAGTCAGAGCTAGATTTAGCTTACCGTATTACCCGTATTAGCCGGCATACCACAAAATTCGAGTCATCAGATTTTCTATGACTTGTATCAGGTCCTTTCCGGTATGCCGGAAAATCCAAGGCTGGAAAAAAATAATTTAACACTATCCCAAGAACACTGAAAACTTAAAAAATAATATAAGTTATGTACTAGTGCACAAAAAATTTATCTGCTCTTTTTATAAAAATTGAATTATTGTCACCAGGTATAATTTTTTGCAACATATATTATCTAAATACATTATTTTATGGTCATTTGTGAAAGGAAAATATTAAAATAAAATTTTCGAAAAAAGTGCCATCTATCGAGGCATAAAAAATTAAGAGGTGATTTCTGCACTTGCCGCTCAGTGCAGGTATCACTTTTGTAAAACGGCAGTATAGATTGCTTTATTAATGTAATTAAATGATTTAATATTGTAAAAATGTTAATAAATAATAGAAAGATAAAGCACCATCAAACCACCATGATTTTTTTCGTCTCTGAGATCTGAAATTCATTGGTTTGTTTTTGAGAAAGGCGTTTATTATTATTATTTCCTTATAGTGGTTTGCTTTGCGTTTAAAACTGAGGAGATAAATTAATTTTTGTTTTGTTGCAAAAGGAACCTTGAATTATCCGGCGTGCTGGTCAGCCTCACTTTTTCCAGCATGCCGGCTAATGCGGGGTAATACGGTAATTCTATTACTATTTCTTCATATTATTATATGTAGTTGCTCACTAAAAGTAAAGCTATTTTTTTATATTCATTCTGTTTGTTGTTTGCACTTTGGATTATTAATGTGCTTCATATTTTAAGAAATAAATAATTTGATATGTATATGTATATATATATATCAACAGGAATGTGGGGATATCATGACAGATTATTAACTCTTAGAAAAGCACTTCACTCTCTGCTAACAAACAGCTCGTATACTGATGCCTTTTATAGAAGATGGAGGTGGCAAACAGCTTTACAAAATAAAGAGGTAATTTCATCTCTACTTGTGGTTAAAGGAAGTGTCTGTGTATGATGTTAAATTAAACAATTGCTCCATGCATTCAGGTAGTGCTTAAATTGATCTGATGTATTTTGAATACTACATTTAAAATTTTAGTCTTGCTGTTTGTAGTTTAATATTGTTTCTTTTAAGATGATTTTTTCACCTATTTTCTCATAGCAAGATTCTTAAGGTTGTATAAAAGCGTAAAAAATGCATCATATGATAATGAAAAGAATTAGGACTAAAATGGTGTTTGTTTCGACCTGCTGTGATACTTTATTGAGTTTTTAAAAAAATCATCAAAGAAAGAAAGGTTACTGCTTCTAAACGTTTAGCAATTTCCAACATTGTGGAAATATTGTGGTGAGAAAGAATGCTGCTGGATTGAGTTGGAACCCGGGAGGCACCCGGCATAAGCTTTCATGGCGGTACCAGTCAAATGATGATTTCAATCTGCATAAATCTCAACAGAAGAGGGCCTTAAAGAAAACTGGCAAACAAACAGTGTCTTTCCTCCAATGGCATATCACTGATAAGCCTAGAACTTCAACTGATTCCAATTTGAATCACCATGAGTCTTTATGTACAGGTCACATTAAAACACTAATGTTAATGGCGAGAGAAAAAGTTTCCCCAACTTGCACAATAAGTATCGTACAGCAAGCATCGCCTGAACTCAATCTTGGTTGTATCTGGCTGACAAGAAGGGAACTCTTTTCAGCAAACTTTGCACATATTCTTGACTTTTTAAATGTTTTTACTGTTATAGATATTTTTTAATTTTTGAAACTTTTAGATTTTTCTGTGTAGTTTAAATAATGCAGTTTTATTTTTGCTGATTTACTTTTTCATGTCCATGGATTTGCATATTTACACTGGGGATAATTAAAGAAGGAAAAAAGCAAATTGAATTGATGCACACACATCTGATATTCCAATCTGATTATATGGGGCAGTCATCAAGAATTTTCTGGAGTTACATATCTTTATAGTACAAAAATAATAATAAATTGCCAATGCTCTTGTGTTACATTGTAAAGACAATTATCAAATTATTTTTTTAATCTAGCAGCTTTATTGTAACTGCTGCTTATTCTCAGAAACTTCTGGCATTCTTTTGCATTTCACACTGGACAAAAGGTTCCTTGTAAGCTCGAAACACATGTATGATATACTTCCATCATGAACTTATGTCATAATTCCATTAAACTTGTTTTTCTGTGTCCTGCCAACAGTTAGTTTATTAATTTTGATTCATGAATTGGAATCAAAGGTACAACATATATAAATACTGAAAAATAGTTAATGAAAGGAACAAACATTTGCAAGCATGTTCGAAAAAAGAGAGGTTTTCGCTTTCCTTTTACTATGTTCTCCGAAGTCGATATCCCATGGAGAAAGGTTCTAAATAGTTGTTTCAACTAAAATATTGCATTAACATAGGAAATTAAAAGTATTTTTATAAAACCAAAGAAGGGACTTTGTTTTCTATGGACCAAATGTAGCTTGATATCATATAAAATCATTTGAAAAATGTTTGAATGAACCCTCAATTATAGTGCCAGTCTTAAAGGAGTTCTTTTTTATTCCTATACTAGCTCATTACGCGGCGTTGCCCGGGTGCTTATTACTACAACATAGTTAATTATAATTGTTTTAAACTTATTCAATGCTAAAATGAAATAGGTGAGCCTTAAATTGATAATTTATTGTTAATCGTAATCTTTGTTGGAAAATACTGTTTAAATTTTATCAATTTGTGTGCTTAAAGGCTTATTTCTATTACTTTATATATTCAAAATTGTAAGAAAATGGCCATTTTGAGACAAAAAATTTGAATTCTGGGCTTTTTGGATTTTTTAAAATTTTCAAAACCTACCTATGTGGTTTCTAGTGCATCAAGTAACCTCTGTGCCAAGTTTGATGAAAATCTGACGAAAACTGTGGATTTGTATAAGGAACAAACATACAAACAAACAAACAAATATACATACATCTATATATATATATATATATATATATATATTTATCTTACTACTATTATATATGCAAAAGTTTGTATGGATGGATAGATGGATGTATGGATGTATGTTTGTTCCTCTTTCACGCAAAAACTACTGAATGGATTTTAATGAAACTTTCACCATAATGTAGCTTATACATCAGAATAACACATAGGCTATAATTTATAACGATATTCGAAAAAGTTAGATTGGTAGCGCTTTTTCATTCCAATTTAAGGTACATTTTTCACAAATCCGCTAAGGCTTCCAAAAAACTAATTCAGTATTTAGTGCATCATCTCAACTCCCTGTCGATAGCTAGAATTGCATGTATCATTTCCACTTTTCGCATTAAATTTTCAAGGCTTTTCTCAAGTCAAATCAAAAAGTAATTTTTTTTCAGCTTCATGGTAAATATCCGGGCTTTTACTTAGATATTGGAAACGCTCGCGCTCGCTCTCTAACGAGCTTTTGCCATGATTTATATTTAAAAACATTTTGTAATCTTGGTTGTAAGTAAGTTTTTGAGAGTTGTGTAAATATGTGTTTTAGAGTATCGGTAACGTAATCGCTTGAAGAGATTGGCAACTAATAAATGAATTAAGTTCATAATTGGGCAGTTACTTAGTATCCAGTTAAACAGGAATTTTGCCAAATTTGTTGCAAGAAGATTTTAATAACTGAGATTCTCGGCGATTTTTGAACTGACTCCAGTTTTTGTGACAAACACTTCATAATAGTACTTTTGTAAGAAAATAGTACTTTACTTCTTACACGACGTAACCAAAATAAAACGATTATTGTCTGATATTTATCGACTGCGGCAAAATCCTTATCATCGATAGAATACTCCCACATTTGAAAAAGTTCAGTTTTTTTTTCTTTTGTTTCCCGATTCCGTATATTTGACCTTTTTAAAATTATGTCAAAACGTAAAGTAATCCGCATACTAAATTAATAAAGCCCTTAAACAAGACTAAAATTACCATTAATTTGCGTTTTTGCATAAATAATTGTCAAATGTTTCCATTAATTTCGAAATCATTTAGGACAAAAACTTTTAGCATCGTTTTATAGTCAGCAATAGTATCTCAGCATTTGATGACTATTTCTCTGACAAAAATTAGTGACATAATATTACTCAATGTATTTTCATAAAGTAGGGAGGGGAGCAAAATTATCCTAGGTATAACAAAACAGTTACCGCAAATTTGGCGACATTTTAAAAATCGTCAAAGCGGTGTGTTTTGAGTTCTTTCAGTTCAGGAAAAAAAAAACCCAAAGGTGAGTATTAATTCTGTACCTCAGAATCATTCATCAATCAAGTCCATTTCGGTAACTTTTCAGGAGGAGGGAAAAACAATTGCCGGATGCATGCAAAGGAAGGGGTTCGCGCTTTTTAATGTTGCTAAATAATTGGAAGGAATTTGCTTTATAGAATACCGTTCTCATGGGTCGATGCAAAATAAGGTTCTACATATGATTCATTAATAAAGTGAAAATCGCCATTTTTGGACTTACGTCGTTCTGGTTCTGAGGTACAGAATAGTTTCTCAATATTATTACTGACCCAGGCAGCGCCGGGTATTTTTGCTAGTATATATATATATATATATATATATATATATATATATATATATATATATATATATATATATATATTATATATATATATATTAGGTGTTTACCCATATATATATGTATAGATAAAAAATATATTGTATTTGCCAGGGTCAAGGGTATCACATAACTATTAATTGTTGTTATTTTTACAAAAAAAAAAAGGCGTTTGTTTTGAGAGGAATTAAAACATAGAAAGAAGGGTTTTTCTGTATGTGTGTGTTTGCAATGAAGTGAAAGTACTGTAATATTTATATTTGCTGCTTTTTTTTACAGGCTGGTTTAATATTGTGTGAAGAAGAATGGGAAAAAGAATGGGTAAACTTGCTGAAACTGTCTTCTTCTGAGCCACGCCAGTCCAGCATTCAAAGAAATTCCAATGAACAACTTAGTACCTCTAGGTAAAATATATTTTGTCTTTCGTAAAATTTTTTAATGGATTGATCTGGTTGTGGTAATAAACGCTTCAGGTATTAACTCATGCTTTCCAAGTAGAACTTGTCTCCGAAATATTTTTATTCTTGTGAAAGAACAGGGCAAGATTTACTGCTTTTTCATTCTTAATGCTGAATGGAAATTACCTGTTGAAGCTTACTGCACTTTTATAGAGCGTAATTTGTAATAGTAATTTGTTCCTAAAATTTGTTCTTTGACTCAAACTTCCTAATGTGTTCTGACGTATAGAGTGATCCTGAAAATGGCTCTACCCTCTTTTATTTTCTATATTATCACTTCACTCCAGGGTTCCCATACTTAACACTAAACAGGCTTAAACTGTTGAATGGGCCCTTGAAGAGTACTCTTTTTTTGGTCAGGACCAGGAGCTGAGCAAACCCTTGGTCCAGAACCCTTTGAGGTATTGATTCACTTGGAGGACTTTGTAAGCATGACTCATATTTAACGTGCTCCAGTAACCATTAATGAACACGGTAGATCCTCGACCAGCTACGATCGAACCTGGGACCCTCTGGTTACGTGCCTGACGCCTCATCTGGCCACCACTGCCCTAAATTTTTATCATTTAGGGTTTGTTATACTCACTTATCTTGAAGTCTTAAGAGTCATAAATATCATTAAAACATAATTTATCTTGTAACACCTATAAATTCTGTGCTATGTTCTTACAAATGTTTGGGGAAGTTTTGTGGTTTGAAAGGTGTTTTGCTGCAAAACATTTTTGAAAACATGGTGCAAAGTTCAGCTTTGTTACGACATGGATGGTGTTTCAAGAATGCATATGACTCTTAAGACTTCAAGGTAACTGCAAATAGCCAGCATTCACCCAAAACTAACATGTTTAAAATAAAAGGAGGTACTCCCACTTTCTGACCACTCAGTAGATAACGTATTATTTCCTGCATTCTATAAACCTAATTGACCTTTTTGATTCTCTAGCAATGGAACTCAGAGTAATAGCGACTGCCAGTCAGAAATATATGAAAGTTTAGAAGAATTACATATCTTTGTTCTGGCTCACGTTCTTAAGAGAGCTATAATTGTGATAGCAGACACAGTTCTCAAAGACGTGACTGGGGAGCCTTTTGCTCCCATTCCATTTGGCGGTATTTATCTCCCACTGGAATGTCAACCATCTGAATGCCATCGCTCACCATTGTGCCTCACATATGATTCTGCCCATTTCTCAGCTCTTGTTCCTATGGATGAAGAATGTGATGAGACGTCATCTGAACCCAAAGGTGCAGTATTTAAATGTTATTGTAAACAAATTCTTATGTGCTGGGTTACTTGCTCTTTGTTATAAAATTTTCTGTTTGATCTATTTTATGGTAGCAGTATCAAAAAGTTAACAATTTTATTTCTTTTATAGTGAAAATTTTAGCAATGTTGTAGCAGTCATTAATCAATTTAATTCAGTTATTGCTCTTTATCATGATAAAATGATAACCTTGGGATCTTTTTATTGCATGTTTGCTTGTTAATGAGTTCTTGGAGCAGTGTGCAAGTGTTTTTTTTTTTTTTTTTGAATTTTTAGTCTGATAGCGAAGCATTCTAGCTCAAACTCCAATTGTGAGTGATTTTTTTATTTTTTGAAAACAAACTTTTTTTTTCAGTGTGTAATGGTTAAACTTTTGTATTCTATTCCTTCCATTGTACTTGTTGAAATATTTGACTATTAATGTATATTGTTATAGGTCAATTTAAGCATAGTAAAATCACAAATAATAATCATATCTTTTTTATAGCTGCAATACCAGTGATTGATTCTGATAATAAGTTGCTGCCCTTGCAATTTGCTGTAGATCCTGGACCAGAAGTTAGATGGGGCCAAGATGAAAATGATTCATGGGTAATTGCTAGACTAACATTAACTGACAAAGAGAAGTTGATTCTTTTAAATGAATATTTGGACATAAAAAACATTGAAGTGACTTACGAGCCTCCGGATGTGGTGGGAAATCCAGTCGCAGAAATGAACGGGCACTTGGCAGCTGCAAAGTGTTATGATCCCTACGATTCTGATGATAGTTTACCCGATGGGGGAATATCGTGTACTGGTGGGAAGAATGGTAAAAGTAAAGCAGCTCGTCAGCTACAGACTGTAGCAAAACAATTTGGTAGTATTGGTAGAAGTATGAGCAAAAAGTTAAAGCATATTGGAAACATAGCTCGGAGGGGAGGATCATTTAAAGGTGAATCCACCACCTTCAAGCAAACGTCTGAATCATTAAAAAATAAAAGAACTTTGAGTGGGCTTCCAATATTAACTAGAACTTCCACTGTAGATGCTTGCCTGAACCCGAGACAAATAGTTGTTGCTGTTTTAAACACTGAAAAAAAGCATGAATATCAAAAAGAATTGATTCAGAATTATATAAGCTCCGCAATTAATCGGTTTGAAAACGACAAAATGTTAAAAAGTCATACATTTAACAATGGAAAGCCTTTGGCACTACGGTGTATCAACCCCGGTTGTTCGATGTATAGTTCTCCTTCAACGAGTTATTTGTGTTCATCTTGTTACACGAAGCAGAAACAGAGGGAGTATGAATTTGTTGGTCAGAAGCAAATGTTTAAGAACAACATTGTAGAGAATGCTGTGATAGTATCTGGGAAATCATCTTTTTATACGGAAACTGATGAGGCTATGAAGAAATCTGTTGAAAAAGTACCTCTTGGTAACCGCTTAACTTATGGAACTTCAGATTGTAAGAACTCTACATTTTATGATAAATATCTATGTGATAATACTCCAGTTTATCCACCATTACTTCCTAATTGCAAAAATAAATCTCTCTGTATTGATTCACATTCTTCCCTTAAAACTATTGAAGAATCAGCCTCGTTTTGAAAAAGTAATTGAAATTTTTTTCTTATGCTTTTAGTTGCAAAAACATTTAATAACCATAAAATTTATGCTGTAGCTAAATTCCTGTTTTTTCTTCTATTTTTATCATTTTATGTCTTTACGAATGATGGGTAAAACTTCTACTTAATATTGAAAACATATCTAAGTAGTGTGTGTAGCTGATTTCAATATTCTCAATTTTTAACCGACTTCAACAAAGGAGGAGGTTATACAATTCGTCGGAGAAATTTTTTTTTTTTTGTATGTTATAAGATTACTCGAAGATGCCTGGACCGATTTCAAAAATTCTTTTTTTGTTAGAAAGGTCTTTCTTTCCGATTGGTCCCATCCTCTCGTGGTCCGGGTTCGATAACAGGAACCTGCAGAAATCTTTCGAAAAAGAAATTGGGATCACAGTAATCGTAATAATGACCATTTTGAACGCCAGGCTTCTCGGGATTGCATAATGAAATTCATTTCTATGGTCTTTTTGAAAATTTTAAACCGAGTATCTTTCTATGTCCTGCTTTTTTCTCCTGAACTCCAACGAACTGAAAGTCGTACCAGGTACTAATTGATTCGTAATATTTCAGGTTTTATTAGTCTTAATTTACATAAGGTTTGATAAAGGAATTCTGAAGAAAGTGAGGAAAATCTCCAAATTTTTACTCAAATTTAAAGCGATTTGTCCTAAATGATTAAATATGAAATTCATTGTTACAAAACGTGATTGATATGAAACAGTTATTATAATGATAATGAAAATTTTTAATGAAGGCTTAACTGAAGCAAACAGCGGGCCACGTACGTAATACGTCGTAAAATTTTATGAACTGCGAGAATCTAGTGTTGTTTTGAAATATGAATTAGTTGAAAAGCCGTTAATATTTAGCCTTTGATTTAACTAGTACACAAATAAATACCAGAGAATAACAAGGATTATTTTTTAGTGTCAATCGTTTAAAATTTTAGACGCGTTGATACTTTCTTTCATTTTTTTTCTTTACATAGTTTATTTTATGAAGCATTTACTTAAGAAAATTAGGTAAAGCTTTGCAATGGAAACATTACCTACATTTACACTAAAAAGAAAAAAATAAAAATATTTTTGAAAAAAAAAATTGAACCGACTTCGGAACTTCACTCGGCAGGTGCTCTAAAAAGTAAAAAATAATTTTATTCTTTGAACACCATCGACACTACATTTAAACATAAGTTTTGAAGTCGGTGCAAAAACTATAGGTGAAATGATGTTTAACTACATTTTGCCAACATTTTTCAGAGAAACCATTGAAAATTAAGAGCTGAATATTTGTACCATTACATAAATATGTGGTTGTCAATGTAGTGTATGCGGATGCGATTAAAGAACCTGGATTCATTGCAATTTATATATATAGTTAAATTATAGTTTCGTATGATTCTATATAGTGTTTTTGCACCGACTTCAAAACTTATGTTTAAATGTAGTGTCGATGGTGTTCAAAGAATAAAATTATTTTTTACTTTTTAGAGCACCTGCCGAGTGAAGTTCCGAAGTCGGTTCAATTTTTTTTTTCAAAAATATTTTCATTACAATTAATAAGTTTAATAACTTTTTGCATAGATCTGAGTTTCTTCTATTCCAGTACTTTATTGGTGATAGAAATTCATTTTATCTCTGTTTTTCTTTTATTTTCTTTCTTTCTTTTTTCTTTCTCTCTTTTTTTATATATATACATAAATATCCTATCACCTTGCATTTACAGCCTTTCAAGTTCAAAAAAATTACATTTTTCTTCCATGTAAGATTTTGATTAACTTCATTGATCTTTGCTTTTTTTACCATAACTATAAATTTATTATGATGTTAAGTGTTTTTTACATTAGTCTTGTAAAAGTTACCTTATCAAAATTCTATGAAATTTTAAATTTGAAATTAGATGTATTTATAAGCATCTACACTCCTTGACATAATTATAAGACACCAGCAAATTTATTCATAAAAACAAGAAATGAAATAAAATAGATAATGTGTCAAAGCATTTTTGTTTAATATCAGGGATAGTTGATAACACATTCTTTTATTTTTATAATTTCCATCTTTTGATAAAACTTAATGAAAAAGCAAAAAATGATGGTGACAGAATTTTAAGACAGTAAGCATTGTATTGAAACAAGAAAAAGCATAACTCATGTTTCATAGTTTGTAGCTCTAATATGGCCTTTAATAATATCGGATTTACAATTTGCAATAGTTTCAATCAAGTTCAGCAACATACCACAGGATATATCTTCCCAAGTTTTAAGAATTGCTTTTGTAATTTCTTCAACATTTGAAAAGTGTCTCTCATTATGATTAACTGCTTGAACCAAAATTCCATAAAGGTTTTCTATGAGGTTCAAGTCTGATGAGAGAAAATTTTATCCTAGATGAGCAATTTTCTGCTGTGAGAATCAGTTTTGTCAGCTTTAATGCATGGACCACAGCATTATCCTGCTGAAAAGTATAGTTTTGCCCCATAAAAGAGTTAGCAGTGTTATCCATCTTGATATTGAGTGATGCATTCATTTTTCAGTTTTTTTGATTGAGTATTCATTTTTCCATTTTTTCGAGTGCAAATTCATTTTTAAGTCTAAAAAAAAAAAAAAACATGTCTTTCCTTGAGCAAAAGTCTACTCCATATCATTGTTGATTTTTTACCCATTTAAGGGCTTATTTGGATATCAGGAACTGTTCTTATATCACGCCAGTATTATTGAACACCATCAGGATCATCAAGAATAAATTGTTTTTCATGGGAAAAAAGTATATTATCTCGCTTACGAGTTGAATCCTAACTTGTTTGGTGAAACTCTAATACCTTTTGTGTTTCTACAGAATATGGGGGTTTGCTTTCAATTTCAGAAATATTTTACGTGAGCCTTTATGTAATACTATAGCTATTGTTAGCATCAATCAAGCAAGCTTTGAAGTTTTTTTTTCCTTCATGTCTGTTCCTGGTGGCATTTTGTAAACGCTTCTGAAACTTTGATATCAGCTTGAAGCTCAATTATTTTAAGATTTCTCTCATTAATATGTATGCACTTATTTACTTACATATTTATAGTACTTTCAAACAAAAGACACCTATCTAATATTTATGTCTATGGCTAAAATAATAAGTTGTTCTCTAATAAATTAAGAATTAGTAGTTATATTTATTGACTATTATACTGATTGAAATAGTTGATATAGTTTATATACTAAAGTTTATTAGGTCTACAATCCCTATTTCATTTTGTTTTTCAAATTATTTTTGTTCTTTAATAATTTTGTCTAGGAGTGTAATTAACATTGCAATAATTTTAAATAAAATGTTGCACTTACATAGATTGCTTAAAAATGTTACTGCATGACAAATTGTTTCTAATATACATTGGTTGCCATTTTCTTGTAAATGTCTTGTGCCTTTTTTACTTTCTTCTATATCTAATATATAGAAGAAAGTATTGGTTTCGTGAAAATTTTCGAATGTCGAATTTTGACGGATTTGCACGTTTTGAGGTGCGCTGAGTCCATTTCGACCATTTTTGGAAAATGTCTGTCTGTCTGTCTGTCTGTGTGTGTGTGAGTCTGTATGTGTGTGACCAGTTTTTGTGGCCGCGCTAGAGCAAAAACTACTGAATGAAATCGAACAAAAATTTTTGCACATATGTACCACCATGTGAACTGGTGCACCTGACTTTGTTTAGCGAATTCCTCCAAGGGGGGTGGAGCAATCGCACGTGTTCTGCGCGGGGGTGATTGCTATATCTCAGGAAGTAACCGGCGGAATCAAACGAAAATTGGTCCATGGGTAGACCCTACTGAGTACAGGTGCTGATTCAATTTGTTTGTCAATATCTCGAAGGGGGGTGGAGCAATCGCACGTGTTCTGCGCGGGGGTGACTGCTATATCTCAGGAAGTAACCGGCGGAATCAAACGAAAATTGGTCCATAGGTAGACCCTATTGAGTACAGGTGCTGATTCAATTTGTGTGTCAATATCTCAAAGGGGGGTGGAGCAATCAAAAGTGCTTATTTTGTCATTGCACCTACTGTATCTCGGGAAATATTGCTGCGATTTGAATGAAATTTGGAATAACACTAACCCAATATGGAAGCAAGCATCGATTAAATTTTGGCGCCAATCGCCCCAGGAGGAGGGTGGGGTGATTTTTGCGCTTAGTCAACAATGCGAAAAATTAATTCATTAAAAAATCGCTTTCACGCTATTTAATTATCAAAACAGCTGAAAACTTTCAATGATTTGAAATTTTTAACTGTTGCCAATTTCTTTTTACTAGCAAATAAAATGTTTGCAATTAATCTAAACAAGGCTTTTGCAATGATTTCCAATTTCGCTCATTGATTCTGCATTTGCAGGGTTATTACGATAATTGGGAAATTGGAGCTGTCTCCAATTCTGGCGATTACGTATTTTATTTTGTAACTGGAATTCATAAGATAGATATAGAAGAAAGTTTCGTGACGGCCACGACAGCTAGTTTTTTTTTGAAGTAATGAATATAGAATGCAAATTAAATAGCAAATATTTTTCATCCTTGACGCATTTTTTAGCAGCTTAAACGTTACTTGTGGCACATAATGTAAATTTTTGGTTTAAAAAAAAAGCTTTTTGTACTTTTCAATTCATTTTATATTTTTTCTGTTTTTTACTTTCTTCTATATCTAATATATAGAAGAAAGTATTGGTTTCGTGAAAATTTTCGAATGTCGAATTTTGACGGATTTGCACGTTTTGAGGTGCGCTGAGTCCATTTCGACCATTTTTGGAAAATGTCTGTCTGTGTGTGTGTGTGTGTGTGTGTCTGTCTGTGTGTGAGTCTGTATGTGTGTGACCAGTTTTTGTGGCCGCGCTAGAGCAAAAACTACTGCATGAAATCGAACAAAAATTTTTGCACATATGTACCACCATGTGAACTGGTGCACCTGACTTTGTTTAGCGAATTCCTCCAAGGGGGGTGGAGCAATCGCACGTGTTCTGCGCGGGAGTGAGTGCTATATCTCAGGAAGTGACCGGCGGAATCAAACGAAAATTGGTCCATAGGTAGACCCTACTGAGTACAGGTGCTGATTCAATTTGTTTGTCAATATCTCCAAGGGGGGTGGAGCAATCGCACGTGTTCTGCGCGGGGGTGATTGCTATATCTCAGGAAGTAACCGGCGGAATCAAACGAAAATTGGTCCATAGGTAGACCCTACTGAGTACAGGTGCTGATTCAATTTGTTTGTCAATATCTCCAAGGGGGGTGGAGCAATCAAAAGTGCTTATTTTGTCATTGCACCTACTGTATCTCGGGAAATATTGCTGCGATTTGAATGAAATTTGGAATAACACTAACTCAATATGGAAGCAAGCATCGATTAAATTTTGTCGCCAATCTCCTCAGGGGGAGGATGGGGTGATCTTTGCGCTTAGTCAACAATGCGAAAAATTAATTCATTAAAAAATCGCTTTCACGCTATTTAATTATCAAAACAGCTGAAAACTTTCAATGATTTGAAATTTTTAACTGTTGCCAATTTCTTTTTACTAACAAATAAAATGTTTGCAATTTATCTAAACAAGGCTTTTGCAATGATTTCCAATTTCGCTCGTTGATTCTGAATTTGCAGGGTTATTACGATAATTGGGAAATTGTAACTGTCTCCAATTACTCGGGCGAGTACGTATTTTATTTTGTAACCAGAATTCATAAGATAGATATAGAAGAAAGTTTCGTGACGGCCACGACAGCTAGTTGTAATATAGAGTAAAAGATGTAACTAATTTTTCTTTATTTGCTTGAAATAAGAATCAAGAAGCTATGTATAATTTAGCTACTATAAATCAGGGCTGCAAAGTTGGGTGTTGAAGCTTTTTCAAACTCCTAGAATCAGAGTCAGTCGTTCCCTTCAGAGTGCGCAATTCTGCCAAGGTTGCGGAGTTGGAGTCAGACTAATTTCAGGATAAAAGAGTCAGATTTGAGGCTTAAAAGTTCTTGGAGCTGGAGCTGCAGTCAGTCTTTTAACTTGCCAACTCCTCAACCCTGCCTTAAAAGATCTGAAATGTCATCTTTTAAAATATTCAATGTTTCTCATGAATATAGCAACTAACTTATATTGATGTATTTAAATATTTTTATTGCTGTTTTTTAACAGTAACATAGCAACAAAATACAACTTGTTTTCACATGATATAAGTTATTATAATCAACTTTTCCGTGGCAAAAAAGGGGGGGGGGAGAATTAATATTTTTAACTGAAGGAAAAACATGTGATACTGAAGGGAAACATGCCAGAGTTCCCACAGTCTTTGAATTTCATTTTGCCTACAAAAGGCTCTAGAAAAGTACTTGGTTTCCAATGGAACCACATTAAAAATAATAAAAATGCTCCATTTCTCTGATAGGTTCTTGAAAAGTCCTTGAAAATTAGTTTAAAATTAATCCCTTTTTATACTTGCCAACTGTTATGTATTATTAAAAAAAGGTTCTACTTGAGCCATTTTTATGCATCAACCCTAATACTACACCCAGATGCAACAAATTTTGAAATCCAATAACATATGTATCTTAAAACTCGTCTGTTTTTGTGTTAATACTTAATTTTACTCTTTGGATACTTAACTTTGTGTTTACTATTATTTTTTTATTAATTTTATATTTTGCCAATCCACTCAAAAAAATTCAAATCACTGTTTATCTTAGGTTTGTAATAATTTTAGAGAGTAGAAATGATTAAAAAAATAAGAGCATTTAGAGTGGGATAGAACATTGAAATGAGGAGATTTGGATTTAAAATTATGCATAAAGGTTAAGATTTCAAGATAGATTTAATTTTTAATTACAATCACAATCAAAAAAAAAAAAAAAAGCATTATTTCATCAACCATGTTCCTTTACAGAAGTGAAGCATAGAGTGCAGCCTATTCGTTTTATAGTCTTGGCGACTTTTCTAGTTTTTTTTCTCCCTAACTCATGAAAGTTCTTGTATATTTTCAAAAAAAAAAAAAAAGGAATATTTTTAAGAAAAAAATTTCTCCTTTCATCTTTTATAAAAAATAAAAAAATAGAAAAAATACACTCACGCATGAGCTACATGTAATTTGCGGAAATTTTCATGGCTTGCAAAAATCAGGAATTTTACTGGTCTTTTTTCCTTTTGTTCGTAAGTTGGAATGAAGTAAGCAAGAAAATGATCTTGCATTAAAAGT
This sequence comes from Uloborus plumipes, assembly GCA_038373865.1. Classification (NCBI taxonomy): domain Eukaryota; kingdom Metazoa; phylum Arthropoda; class Arachnida; order Araneae; family Uloboridae; genus Uloborus; species Uloborus plumipes. Next base: position 53,832 of record JAXGGA010008975.1, read on the forward strand.
TAATTAGAAAAA